>PISX010018384.1:0-40850 GCA_004024625.1 Mellivora capensis
ATGATAGGGTCTTCCTTTTATTTGGCATCTATTCAACAAATTCACCAAGTGTCTACTTTTCTCTCATCTCTATATCTTTTTCTAGAGGAGATGAGAGTCATTGGTTATACAATGATAATGAAACCGCTATAATTGAAAATAAACTGAAGTCAAATCATTTGTTTTTAGTCTGTGTCCTCCATTTAATAGCTATGTGAACTTGGACAAATATTTAATGTCTGAGACTCAGTTTCCTTAGCTGCAAAATGGAGATGTGTACCTACTTAAGGTCACTGGGGTCTTAAAAATCCCTTGTTACTCAAAGTGTGATCCAGGGACCAGATTTGGTATCACCTGGGAGCTTGTACAGAATCATGGGACCCATGTCAGACCTCTCAATCAGAATCTACATTTTACCGAATACCTCCGTCAATCTTTTGAATATTAAAATTTGAGAACCACTTTTTTTAAAACTTTTTTTTATATTTTATTTGACAGAGAGAGACACAACAAGAGAGGGGAATACAAGCAGGCAGAGTGGGAGAGGGAGAAGCAGGCTTCCTGCTGAGCAGGGAGCCCGATGTGGGGCTTGATCCCAGAACCCTGGGATCATGACCTGAGCTGAAGGCAGACGCTTAACAACTGAGCCACCCAGGCACCCAAGAACCACTTTTATAGAAACACCTCATGTCATTAAGACTCCTTACAAAATGATTAATGCTGTATGGATACTTGGGCTCTTTCTTCTTTCTGTTCTAAGGGTTCACTTAAATTTTGTGAGCTTTTTTAGCACTTTACTTGCTGTTGATTTCACCTTATTCATATTACCTTGCATGGAAGTTAAAATCCCCAATTATCTTACTTGCCTGGATGAAGCTAAGGACCAGATAAGTCTCCTTGTAAAACCATTAAGTGAACTTTGGCCTGCAGGTGCTGAAGAAACACACATGACATATTTTAGCCTACTGTCAGCCTTAAAAGAGAAACCAATGGAGGAGAATTCTTCCTTGAACTAGCATAACGGACTTGGATTTAAGTGTTTGGGTAGGGATTTCATCTGTTATAGTCTTTTCTGAGTATTTGATAAGCACAGATGAATAATTACCAAAGATATGCTCTGGCACATAAATGTCCCTATATGGCAAGAAAGATAGGTATAGGAGATGCATTGCAGTGGTTCTGAAGCTTTACTCTTTGTATGAACCATTTAAGAAGCATTAAAAAACCATATTCCAGGGCCTTACCCCTAGAAGTTCTGATTCAGTAAAACGGAAATAGATCCAGGAAGATTTTGTCAAGGTTTCCAGTTGAATGCTTGCAACCATGCTTTGAGAAATGCAGAAACTCAGTCAAGTCAGAATTTTGGATCAGAGCACCTGGGAAATGGAAGACGCAAAATGAATTAACTGGAGTGTTTAGTATATGCTAGGTGTATTAAGAACACGGTCAAATTTCATCTTTACAGCTTCATTTTATGGGAGAGCTCTTATCCCTATTTTACAGATCAGAAACTAGGTCACACAGCTGGAAACAGTGGAACAAACATATGCTCCTAAATTTCTCTGACTCTTTAACTTACGCTCTTCTCACTACCACACAGTGTAAACCCTTAATCTGGGTTTGAATTGTAACTCGGTAACAACTTCTATAATTCTGCACAAGATACTTAATCATGAGTCTTAATTTTCTTATCTGAAAAATAGGGATTATAATAGCTCTGTCAACATGGTAGGATTGTTGTGACAATCACAGATGATCATGGATGTGATCACAGATGTGAGTTATGGACCTTTTGTTTCCATAAAATATGTCCCTTGGTCTTGGTTGGTCATCAAGAAGTCCAACCCAAGTTTGAAATCTGAGATTAGTGTGGATGTATTTTATTTGGTTTCATATTGTTGCTTGCTTATTTCTGGTGATAAATCAATACATAATCATTGCAGAAACTTTGGGAAATATATAAGTAAGAATGAATCAAAATATTTTATTTCTCTTGAGTTAACATAATTTTATCTCCAAGGCTTCTTCCTTATGTGTTGGCAGAAAATTCTATCATTTATGGGCTCAATTTCCCCTCCTATGTTAGTACCAGGATTTAAGGGGCTGTCAAAAAGGGAAATGAAGGATTAACCACTAACTTCTCCTACCAGGATTTAAGGGGCTGTCAAAAAGGGAAATGAAGGATTAACCACTAACCTCTCCTCTGGCCATCACAGTAATGGAGGTTGCTAGTCCACATGTAGGATCTTGCCATCTTCAGAGCTCCTTTTCTAAGAGATGTACCAGTCCTTGTTATCTTAAACCTGTAGATCTAACTTTCCCAAACTAGGAAAATCTCCCTCCTCTCCCTTCACTACTCTTAAAGGCACTTTTCTTTCTCTCTTTGCCTGAATCCACTTATGTAAACCTAGTTATAGCTTTTCAGTGGGTTTAGGCTTTAATAAACAATAGAACATGTCCATAACTATTAACTTGCTTTGGTATTGGATTCTACAGAAAATACTTGAGGCAAAAAACTATAGAGGTCCTAACTACCTGCTTGGATTATGAAGAAAGGGAAAACAAATATATAAGAGAAGCCCACATTCATAGGTAATAAAGACCCACCACATATAGCAACATATAAGCAGAGAAACCACTATTGATTGTCACTTTGGCATATTTTCTTGTATCTTTTGTCAGTTTGGCATATTTCCCTGAACTTGACATTTATACTCTATTCTTTTTTTTAAATTCCAGTATAGTTAACACATAGTGTTATATTAGTCTCAGGTGTACAATATGGTGGTTCAACAATTCTATATCTTACTCAGTGCTCATCATGATGAATGTACTCTTAATCCCCTTCATCTATTTCACCCATCCCCCCATCCACCTCCCCTCTAGTAACCATCTGTTCTCTATAGTTAAGAGTCTATTTTTTTGGTTTGTCTCTTTTCTTTGTTCATTTGTTTAGTTTCTTAAATTCCACATATGACTGAAATCATATTGTATTAATCTTTCTCTGACTGACTTATTTCACTTAGCATTATACTTTCTAGATCCAACATGGATGGCTGTATTTGCAAGATTTCATTCTTTTTACCGCTTACTAGTATTCCATTGTGTATATATATACCATCTCTTCTTTATCCATTCTTCAGTCAGTGGACACATTGGGTTATTTCCATAATTTGACTATTGTAAATATTGCTGCAATATACCTAGGGGTGCATATATCTTTTCAAATTAGTGTTTTTGTATTCTTTCAGTAAATATCCAGTACTAGAATTACTGGGCTATATGGTAATTCTATTTTTAATTTTTTGAGGACCCTCCATACTATTTTCCAGAGTGGCTGCACCAATTTGCATTCCCACCAACAATGCAGGAGGGGTTCTTTTTTCTCTACATTCTCACCAACACTTGTTTCTTGTGTTTTTGATTTTAGCCATTCTGATCAGAGTGAGGTGATATCTCATTGTGGTTTTGATTTGTATTTCCCTGACGAAGAGTGATGTTGAGCATCTTTTCACATGTCTATTAGCCATCTGGATGTCTTCTTTGAAAAAAATGTGTGTTCATGTCTTCTGCCCATTTCTTAACTGGATTATTTGTTTTTTAAGTGTTGAATTTTGTAAGTTCTTTATAGATTTTGGATACTAACCCTTTATTAGATATGTCATTTGTTAATATCTTCTCCTATTCCATAGGCTGCCTTTTAGTTCTGTCGATTGTTTCCATTGCTGTATAGAAGCTTTTCATCTTGATGAAGTCCCAATAGTTCATTTTTTATTTTGTTTCCCTTGCCTCTGGCAACATGTCTAGTAAGGAGTTGCTACAGCTAAGAACAGAGAGGTTGCTACCTGTGTTCTCCTCTAGAATGTTGATGGCTTCCTATCTCACATTTAGGTCTTTCATGCATTTGAATTTATTTTTGTGTATGGTGTAAGAAAGTTTCATTCTTCTGCATGTTGCTGTCCAGTTTTCCCAAAACTATTTGTTGAAGAGACTGTCTTTTTTCCATTGGATATTCTTTCCTGCTTTGTCGAAGATTAGTTGACCATATAGTTTTGGGTCCATTTCTGGGTTCTCTATTTTGTTACTTTGACTTACGTATCTATGTTTGTGCTAGTACCATACTGCCTTGATGATTACAACTTTGTAATATAGCTTGAAGTCTGGAATTGTGATGCCTCCAGCTTTGTTTTTCTTTTTCAGGATTGCTTTGGCTATTTGGGGTCTTTTATGGTTCCATACAAATTTCAGGATTGTTTGTTCTAACTGTTTGAAAAATGCAGGTGGTATTTTGATAGGGAATGCATTAAATGTGTAGATTGCTTAGGGTAGTATAGACTTTTTAAAAAATTCTAGTTTCTTTCTTTTTCTTATTTTTTAAAAGATTTTATTCATTTTTTAAAGAGAAATCACAAGTAGGCAGAGCAGCAGACAGAGGGAGAGGGAGAAGCAGATTCTGTGCTGAGCAGGGAGCCCCATGCGGGACTCAATCCCAGGACCTTGGGATCATGACTTGAGCCGAAGGTAGATGCTTAACCAACCCAGGCACCCCTAGTATAGACATTTTAACAATGCTCATTCTTCCAATCCATGGGTATAGAACATTTTTCCATTTCTTTGTGTCCTCTTCAAATTGTTTCATAAGTGTTCTATAGTTTTCAGAGTACAAATCTTTTATCTCTTTGGTTAGGTTTATTTCAGGGTATCTTATTGTTTTTGGTGCAATTGTAAATGGGATAGATTTATTGCTTTCTTTTTCTGCTGCTTCATTATTGGTGTATAGAAATGCAACAGATTTCTGAACATTGATTTTATATCCTGTGACTTTGCTGAATTTGTGTATTAGTTCTAGCAATTTTTTGGTGGAGTCTTTGGGTTTTCTACATAGGGTATCATGTCACGTGCAAGTAGTGAAAGTTTGACTTCTTCTTTGCTTTTTTGGATGCCTTTTATTTCTTTTTGTTGTCTGATTGCTGAGGCTAATACTGTTAAATAAAAGTGGTGGGACTGGACATCCTTGTCTTGTTCCCTATCATAGGGGAGAACTTCTCAGTTTTTTACCATTAAATATGGTGTTAGCTGTGGGTTTTTCACATATTGCCTTTATTATGTTGAGGTATGTTCCCTCTAAACCTACTTTATTGAGGGTTTTTATTACAAATGGATGTTGTAGTTTGTTAGATGCTTTTTCTGCATCTATTGAGATGATCATATGTTTTTTATCCTTTCTCTTGTTGATGGGATGTATTATGTTAATTGATTTGTGAGTATTGAACCATGAACATCCCAGGAATAAATCCCACTTAATCATGGTGAATGAGTTTTTTAATGTGTTGTTGAATTTGGTTTGCCAATATTTTGTTGAAAATTTTTGCTCCTATGTTCATCAGAGATATTGTCCTGTAGTTCTCTTTGTGTGTGTGTGAGTGTGGTGTCTTTATCTGATTTTGGTATCAGGGTAATGCTGCCCTCATAAAATGAACTTGGAAGCTTTCCTTCCTCTTCTATTTTTGGGGAATATTTTGAGAAGAATAGGTGGTAACTCTTCTTTAAATATTTGGTTGAATTCACCTGCAATGCTATCTGGTCCTGGGCTTGTGTTGGTTGGAAGTTTTTTAATTAATGATTAAATTTCATTTCTGGAAATCAGTCTGTTCAAAATTTCTGTTTTGTTTATTCATTTTATACATTTATGTTTACATTTAGTTTTTTATGTTTTACATAAAAACATCCTTACATTTAGTTTTTTTATGTTTTCAGTTAGCATTATACAAAAATTATTTCCCATGTTGCTTAGAACTAGTAAACTTTTAGGTTGTATCCAAATTTGTATGAACAGTGTTGCAATAGATATTGTTATATAAAATCATCTGCATTTTGACATATTTTCTTAGGAAATAAGTATAGAAGTGGAAATATGAGATTCTAAGTTATGGAGCACTTTTAGACATGAAGAATCCATTAATTAATTCAACAAAGCTTTAATTGAATACCAGTCACTGTTATTATTTATTTTCAAGCCAAAGGAGAAATTTTGCTTCCCATGAGTATACCTATATAGCCTGACTAGATTGGGTTTCAGAATACAGGTGAAGACAATGTCAAGGACCAACAATAACAGTTGGTCCCAGTGGTCATGTCCCACTTTAATGAGGAGAATATGGGGGGTAAAACTTGCAATCTGGACTGAATGGATTTTTATTCCCCTCTGGTTTTGTCAAACTCCCAGAGACATTACAAATTTCAATGTGCTTGTTAGCATAGTTGAAGCATTTGCAAGATGATTGTGTAAGAACAGGTGTGGGCATGGCTGGCTTTATGAATACATGACTGTTACAGCTGCAGTAGGCTTCATAATGCTCTACTGTTGTTATTTTTGAATTTGTAATAATTTTTGAAGAAGGTACCTCACATTTCCATTTTGCATTGGGTCCTGCACAATAAGATATTACTGTCATAAAAATAGCATAGACAGTGGATGAACCGAAGGATCTTTAGGGCTAGTTCTGATATTTTGTAATGCTGTCTGTTCTCTAGGGTGCCCTTTAAATGCATTGGACCCCCTAGCACAATCTCTTATTAAAAATTCCGTAAAGATCAGCCACAGGCAGTTGTGACATTATGTTAGTAATATTGGCTCCATTTGTCCACTGCCCTGTTATGATCCACTCTCCTTCACTTTTGTTTTCCTTTGATCTCTGATCTCCGTCATGTTCCTGACTTCCAGTAGTTCTCCTAATACCAGTTTTGAGGCTCCATTTGAATAAGCTTTGGTTCCCGGCACTGTTTGTTAGATACAGTGTGGAAAACGTCTAGACCTATTTGCTTGCAGGTGAGAGGCATTCACAGGCACCTCTTATATTGAATTAGACCAAATCCAGGAACCCAAAAGAAACATGCTAGCTCTTTAGGGATAAGGAGATGTTTTGATTTAGTTTAGATACAATGGGTTCCTGAAGTTGCTCCTTCCAGAAAGACTTCTCTTATTCTCCAACAATAAAATATGTGGTCCCCTAGCACTCTGTCATCACCTCTATGTATAGTACTTACTAGATGTGGTGTGAGTGCATGCTTACTTGGCAATATCTGACACTATGATACAAGCTGCTTGAAGGCAGGCACATGCTTTGTTTTCTTGTGCAGCCCCCAAAGGCAGATATAGTGTCGGGGATATAGTATTTGCTCAAAAATATTTATTCAATGAATCAATGTGTGGGAAAGTTACTGATGCAGTTATTTGATTTATTTAAATTAATAGGCTATATTTTTGAGCCATTTTCGGTTTATAGAATAATTGAGTGGAAAGTACAGAGTTCTTATATACCCGCTCACTACCCTCCCACAATTTCCCCTATTATTAATGTATTAAATGTATATGTAATGTAATAATGTATAAACGCAACTTTAGTATGCTACATTTGTTATGATTTGACCAATGTTGATACATTATTTGTAATGAAAGTCCATAATTTACATTGGGTTCACTCTTTGTATGCTACATTCTGTGGGTTTTGACAAATGTATAATGACATGAATCCACAATTACAGTATTAAATGAGTGGTTTGCCGCCTTAAAAATCTCCCGTGCTCCACATATTCATTCCTTTTCCCTACACTTCCCACTTGAATACCTGGCAATTGTTAATCATTTTACTGTCTCCAAAGACTTGCCTTTTCCAGAATGTCATATAGTTGGAATCATACAATATATAGCCTTTTTAGATTGGCTTCTTTCACTTAATACTATGTGTTAAAGTGCCTCCATGTCTTTTTGTGTCTTAAACGTTCATTGCTTTTATTGCTGAATAACATGTCATTGCATGGATATCGCCAGTTTATCTATTTACTTATTGAAAGACAACTTGGTTGCTTCCAAGCCTGAGCAATTATGACTGAAGATACTATAAACATTCATGTGCAGATTTTTGTGTGGACATAAATTTTCAACTCATTTGAGTTGAATACTTAGGAGAGTGATTGCTGGGTCATATGGTAGGAGTATATTTGGTTTTGTAAGAAATCATCAAACTGTCTCTTCCAAAGTGGCTGTATCATTTTGCATTGCATCAGCAAGGAATGGGAGTTCTTGTTGTTCCATATCCTTGCCAACATTTGGTGCCTTGGTGTTTTTGATTTTGGCCATTCTAATAGATGTGTCATGGTCTCATTGTTGTTTTAATTTGCATTTTTCTAATGGCATATGATGTTAAATATTTTTTAAAGATTCTATTTATTTATTTGTCAGAGAGACAAGAAGAGAGAGACAGAGAGTAAGCACAAGCAGAGGGAACAGAAGGCAGAGGGAGAAGCAGGCTACCTGCGTAGCAAGGAGCCCGAAGTAGGACTCGATTCCAGGACCCTGGGATCATGACCTGAGCTGAAGGCAGCTGCTTAACTGACTGAGCCACCCAGGTGTCCCTGATGTTAAATATTTTTATATAATCTTTTGCCATCTGTATATCTTTGGTGAAGGGTCTTTTCAAATCTTTTGCCCATTTTTTAGTAGGATGTTTGCTTATTGTTGAATTTTAAAAGTTCTTGGTACATTTTGGATACTAATCCTTTATCAAATGCTTGTTTTGCAAAGTCCCAGTCTATGACTTGTCTTTTTCTTGTCAGCGACTTAAAAGTTTTAATTTTAAGTACATCCAACTTATCAATTTTTTCTTTTATGGGTGGGGCTTTTGGAGTTATATCTAAATAATCACCACCAAATTCAAGGTCACCTGGATTTTCTCCTGTTATCTTCTAGAAGTGTTGTAGTTTTTTGCTTTACATTTAGGTCTATGGGCTATTTTGAGTTGATTTTTGTGATGGGGTAAGGTCTGTATCTAGACTCATATTTTCACATTGGATGTCTAATATTTCCAGTACCATTTGTTGAAAAGACTATTCTTTCTCTGTTAAATTGCCTTTGCTCCTTTATCAAGGATCAGCTGACTGTGTGAGTCTACTTCTGGACTCACTAGTCTAATACATTAATCTGTTCACTTATTATTTCATTAACATCACATTAGTTTGAACACTATAGCTTTATAGTTAATTCTTACAGTTAGATAATGTCAGTCCTTTGACTTTATTCTAATTTCAATATTGCATTCGCTGTTCTGTACCTTATGCCCTTCCATATAAGCTTTAAAATGAGTTTGTCTGTATATACTAAATTATTTTTGAATTTTGATTGGATTGTTTTGAATCTATAGATCAAGTGGGAAACTTGACATCTTGACAATATCGAATCTTCCTGTCCATGTACATGATATATTTCTCTATTTATTTAGATCTTTGATTTCTTTCATCACAGTTGTGTAGTTCTCCTCACATAGATCTTGTACATATTTTTTAGATTTATACCTATTATATTTTTTCATGTTTCATTCCTTTTTTATCACCAAAAATCCATGTCCTATATGGAAAATGTGAAAAGCAAAACATCATTAAATATTTCTATAATCTCACTGGCCTTGGCATATATTTTAAAAGATACTTATCTATCTATGCATTTTGGTGAGGGGAATTTAATTAGTTCCAACTAATCCTCTGCTGTTAGATATTTAGGTAGTTTAGATTTGCAATATTACAACTTAGACAAACAGGGATAATTAAATTAATACGGATTAGAATTTTAGAAATAAACTTTAACAATCTTTAAAATTCTCAAAACCTGACAAAATACTTGGATTCACAGAAATCTAGGAACCCTAATTCTGATCAAATCAGTGTTTTTATCTAATTGTGATGTTAAATATCTTCCTTTGTACCAAATGCTTTCTGTCAAGTACTTTTAAACTATATTACATGGAACCCATGAACGCTGGAGCAATGGAATCTCATCAATTTTAACTTATTTTCATAACTTTGACTATACGGTCTTTCTAAATTACTTAACCTGACATCTGTTCCTCATTTCATGAGAAATATGGAATAATGTCAATTGTGGGCTTTAAGCCATCCTCTGATAAATTAGGTAAATAATTATCCAAAAGCAAAATATGTCGCAGTCAATTTGCATTAGTATTAGCACACTGGGCCATGGTTTAGCAATCCATTATCTGCTACCACTCTTCTCATAAGTGTCCCCAGTTTTTCTTGTAGAAATAGTCGTGCTTAGTCCATGTGGTTTGGAGGGGGAATCCCAAGGGATGGAATGGCTCCTAAACCTGACAATCAGATCATCATATAACCCAACTATAATGACTAATTCAAGTGTGGTCTTGTTATAAATGCTAAAATTGGGGTACTTGATGAGAGATGCTAAGTAAGTTTTACACTTTTCAAATACATGTACAGCTTATAAATGTGCAATAATGGATCTACTGGACAACCTGCAGATGAGCAGAATCTGCATGAGATATTGGCAATGCAGAGGAAAGTGGAGCTAACAGTTGGGGGAGGAAAAGGGGTAGGGAAAGAAAGGGTGGAGAGGGAGGAATTGGTCCTGATGAAGTATGCAGCCAGAAGCACTCCTGGACATTTCATCTCTATCAATCAAGAAATCACCTTTTTTGCCTAGGCCATTTTAAGTGGAGTTTTTCTGCCTTCCTTATATCCAAGAGTTGTGAATAACAACAATTTAGGATGGTTCAAGCTCTTTCAGATACAGTTTCTCTTTCCAACTCCCGTGGTACTACAGATTCTAGGTTTAAAGTGCAGATTGTAAGTAATGATAGCACAGTGACTGTGGAGAAAAAAAATGACCTTAAGATGCTTCGATACCATGATTTCATTTGACTACTTGGAGTTTTTAATTTGTCTTGAAGTTTTCAAGTAGTGAAACTGTGTAGTTTTTGTTGTTTGATAGTTTGAATTTTAGATGATATATGAAATATTTTACTGGATTTGAAGAACATCTCGAACATTAAGATTTCTTCTTTTAAAAGTTGTTAGTAAGTTTGCTTTAATACTAAAGGACAGATCAAAAAAATAATAAGTATTACTGATTTATGCATGATTATTATTAAAAATAATTTGTCACATAGTTGTGGGAAGGGTTAAAGAGTGATCTGCTCTACATGCTAAATACTCTTGGTTTGCCACTATCTCTTTGCTATGGGGAATTAAAAGAAATTTCCCAAATGGCACTGTCAAATATAATGGTCTTCTTAAATGTTCAAAGTCCCTCTCAGCTATTCCTCACTTTTAGTTTATCACAGGAATCTCTTGGTGCCTTTCTCCAAACATTGGTTTGTGGTCTATTATCTTCTCCATGACTTCAATTGATTAGGTCATGACTGTATCTCCCAGAGTTCTCCACTCTTACTCTGAAGTGATCACATTGCATTACCTTCATGCCATATGGTGAGGCTGCTGTTGTAATGGGAGAAAATGGGGGCTTCTATGTTTCATATGCACTTCTGATTGCCTAAAGGAATTTTGTTCATATTCTCGTGGTTGGTAGCTTCCTGTGTTGCTTCTGGTTCTTTAATTGTCTTGTCCATTTCTGTCTGTTCTCTGTGTTTTCTTTTGTTTCTTTGTTTTTATATCAGCTTCAAATCTTTCTTTGTTCTTAGAGAAATGAAACATTATAGATAAAACTAAATGTTCTCTTCAGTATTATTTCTTTTTTTTCACTTTCCAAAAGCAAATATAGTCATTCAGATCTTTTGTAGATTCTTTTACTACATAAGTGTTACCTATTTATCATCTATCTATAAAGACATATATTTGGTTACATCTCTTCCTGTAAAGTCTGTTGTGACTATATAAGACACTATAAAAAATGAGAAGACAAATAACACATTTCAGCCATTCACAGAATTCTATTCCCCTACCCTCTTCTTAGTCATCTTCCTTATTATTTTTGTCTGGGTTTCAGTTCAACTTTTTGTTTTACCACAAAAATGAACTATTTTATAGGTGGTAGTAATTATTACCCATGTATTTCCTTATTTTATTTGTGTAGCATTATTTCTCATATCCTACTCATTCTCTATGGTTGAAATATATCCTTTCTTTTGCTCTTTCTCTGTGTCTAGTAGTTCTGTGGTTGTCTCTACACAGCCCCCTAAGAACCATATGTCTAGAAATGGGCCTTCTATTGGCAGCTCAGGGAGTCCTGTTCTGCACCAATATTGGAGATAACACAGGTTCGGTTCCTTGGCTTGGGGAACAGGGACTTGTCCTAGTTCCTCGTACTTCAGCTGGGTTTCCTTTAGCTGCTAAGATATACATTTTCAACCCTAGGTTGTGATCACACTTTTTTTCAGTTTCTGTGGCAATGGAAGGGTGGTTATGAGGCAAGCAGGAGGGTGGGTTTGCATATTTCTATACCCGGAGCCTAAAGGGCTGCATGTTCTGTACCAGTTCTGGCTGATGGAGATGTATATCTTGTGTTAAGCAGCGATCTGGCCTTTTTAAAATATTCAACATTGTTGTGTGTGTAGACAAGTTAGGGATTTACTGAATGTACTACACAGAACTACCTTGACTGGAAGTTATGGTTGGGGTTTTGGCGCTCTTTCAGACAGATCAACTATTTATGTAATAAGGATACCTAGGTTGACCAAGGGGGAAAGGACCATGTGAGCACTTTTTCCTTATCTCCTTTGTTCTTTCTTTATTCCATGTTGTTTTCCTGAGTCTGAAGAGCAATAAGCCCCAAACCCAGAAATGTGACCGGCTACTAGACAATTCTACGTGTGTGTCCTATAGGAAGACCAAAGCAAAAAAAGTACAAAGTAAAGTCAACATCACACTACAAAAACCCTGTTCCTCTGCCTATCCCACCATTATCCCCAAAGAAGCTTGGGTCAGAAGCCTTGGGATCTACCATGACTCTTCTTTCTCCATTTTCCTTCACTGTGGCCTTTTAATTTTCCTTCCTAAATATCTCATGAATCATGAAATATGAATCTTCATAGCAAGTATTGACTTCTTAGTTTAAGTCATGGTTTAAGAGCCTTCAATAGTCCCTGATTGCCTACAGAATAAATTCTAATGTGGCATACTTCATAATCTAGACCTTGCCAATTATGCAAATGTTACTTGTAGACATACTCCCACCTTAGCACCAAATATTATACTATCAACTATACCAAACTAATTTTTGCCCAATTAATTCTGAAGAAAGAGGTCCCAGGAGAGAAGTATCACTTATAAGTGAAAGAATTACCACCAACTTGAACATAAATGTCTCTCACTACTTCTAGACAAAAATCGCAATCATAGAAAGGGACACCTAATGCAGATATTTCTAACCTGGTTTTTAAAATGTCATTGCCTGTGCTTATTTTTCTTCTGAAATGGCCTAAAAAATAATTGTCAAAAACTATTGTAAAGAAAACCATTTAGATCCCATGATTTCAGCAAAGGTGTTTCTTCACTTTCAAGTGTATAATTTACAGAAGGCAGAAATTGGGAAGCCATCAGAGAAAAAATAAACAAAAGCCCTGTGTGATGAATGTATACAGTATTATAGTAAGTTGTTTCATGTCTCTGCCAGTTATTTTTTCCCTATTTTACTGACTGCTATATGTGCTGGAAAGCTTTCATTTTTCCAACACATCATTTGCATTTCTGTAATAGGTTATTACATATGGATTTGTGATTGTTTTTGTACAGTTTTGGGTCAGGTTTCTAATTAACTACATGGTACTGTTAATACAGAAAATCAAGATGAATCTATATCATTATTACTTAAACACAATTATTTTTTAAAAAGTAGTGGTATATACAGGGAAAATAGGAGAAAAGCGGAACTTTAAAGATATAGACACAGAAAATGTATACTTAACACATCAAACACAGGTTTGAAAATGTATTTTAGGGGTATCTGGGTGGCTCAGTCAGTTAAACATCTGACTTTGGCTCAGATCATTATCTCAGGGTCCTGAGATGGAGCTCCCTGAAGGGCCCCATACTCAGCAATGAGTCTGCTTCTTCCTGCCCCTCTCCTTCTGCCCTTTCCCCCGCTCGTGTGAGTGCTTGCTCTCTCAAATAAATAAAATCTTGGGGAAAAAAAGAAAATGTATTTTTAATCATAGTTCAGTTTTCATTTTCATGCAGTTGGAAAGTATGTTACCAAACAAAATATTCCCCTGTACTGAGCCACTTTATAATATCATGGAAACTTGTGGGAATTGGAAAACATCTTGTTTCATCTTGTTTTGCATCAAACTGATGGGCTAGTTCTTGATACAGCATTACCAGCAATATTGGGAAATATAATCCCTCTCAAAACTTCCCCAAAACATTGTTTTATTAAAACCACTTATTTTTTAACCTATAGCTCTAACTCTTAAAGAGTTCCAGATCCTGTGTTCGTAGTACTCAGCATGTAGCTGAAAAGAACACAATTAGGGAAAGATACACAGCACTTGACAAATCATAGTTTGGGAGTTTGTTTGTTTCCTCTCCCCAAGGTAGTGTGGAATCCTGTGGTGGGTTTGAATTTGGTAAGTTTTGTTTTTGAATTCTTAATAAGATATAATGTTTTAATATATGCAGCCATTTTAACACCGTGTATTCCTAGAGACTGTAAGAAACAGAAATGCCTCACAGATGACACTGAAGAAAATAAGTCAGGATAGTAAAGCTAAAATATGACATAAACACAAAGTCATGATAAACCTTCATAACTTTTAAGATGGAGAAGCATGCCTCAAGTTGGACTTGAAGAACAGTATGGCTGTAGCTCCAGCCTTACTTTGAATCCTGGCTTAACGCCTTTCACCCACATCCATAGAAGAAGGACAGTGAAAATCACTTGACAGGCTCAGGATGAGAACTGCAGGGTGAGAGTGTGGATAGTTAGTTACACTGAGAGTGGCCTTGGTGCTGAGAGAAGTTTTAGCAGTCAGCACTTACCTCGGTGTCTGATAGATAGGAGAGGATAAAAAAGGAAATAGGTGGGAAACCAACGAAATTAACCAATCTCATCATTTTGCTAATGTGTAAACTCTGTCTCAAAGGTTTACAGTGCTAGATATTGCCAGATCCAGAACTCATACCTGCATTTCGTGTTTCTTAGATTAATGAGTTGGGTATGCAACAAATGAGCAATGTTTGTTTTTCATGTCTTTAGGCAGCAAGTAACTAGAAATCTGAGTTTTTGATATGATTTAATTTATCACATATATAAATTTACATTACAGATACACACAAACACACGTATATACTGTTCATTCAATGTTATTAGCAGCTCTTTTTCTCACTATGATTAAAGGTAAAGGATTGGAGGTGAAGAAATTTCATTAGGAAGCATCATGAGCAAATTACAGTTACAATTGCTTATTAAACCCCAGTATAAATAGAATAGAGCTGTCTTTCAATTCTAGCATCTGATGTATGTTAGAAAACTATATAACACTTGTATAAGTAAATGAGCACTTTGCCTTTTAAACAAATAACAGATCAGCTTTACACAGTCATCCTGCACATGTGCCTGTGTCCTGGGATACCACTTTTCTGTCCGAGATTTGTGATCATTTCACTAGTCAGTGCGCATGCACAGAGAGTGTGCCCTGTGAATAGAGTATAGCAAACAAGGCTGCTGGGCTTCCTTTGACTCAGTCCCAGCAACTGTTCCTTGTGGAGTTTCATGGATTCCATCAGTTTCTGTGGCTCTCCACATTCAGAACTTAGTTGCATGCATTTTTCCTTTATTATATAATTCCGTGTTTGAGATCCCATCTCTGCCTTTCCACTTTTGGGGCCTTGTTCCCCTCCATCAGCATAAGTATATTCATGTTTCCTTTCCCACTGGATCTTTTTTTCAAAAAAATTATTTATGTATTTGACAGAAAGAGAGCCCAAATAGGGGAAGCAGCAGGCAGAGGGAGGAAAGAGAAGCAGATTCCCCACTGAGCAGGGAGCTCCACTTGGGGCTCAATCCCAGGACCCTGGGATCATGACCTGAGCCCAAGGCAGACATTTAACCGACTGAGTCACCCAGGTGCCGCTTTTCCCCTGGATCTTAACTCACATTTTTAAATTACTTATGTGTGATTTCTAAAAGCAAATTCTAAAACAGAGGTTTTTGCAAAAGTGATCTATTGGAGGAGTACTCCTTAGTAAAGACCTGTAAGGGAGGGAGTGAGGCAGGATAAAGAAGCTGGAAGAGCACAGCAGGGATGTGGTCTAATAAAATGTCTAGTCCAGGCCCCCCACGGGGAAAACTGGAATATAAACATTGCCTAATGGTTGTCTTCACTTGAAATAAATGAGTCAGCCTTTTGTACCCTCTGTCTTTTAGTCATTAGTTGTAGGCCATACTCAGAAGATGTAACTTTCTAGTCCAGAGGGCTTCCCCCACTACAGCAGCTGGAAGGATGGGTGCACCAGTTGTAGAATGGGCATTCGAGCACGAGACCATGTCTCCCGCAGTCCACTCCTTGTGCCCCTGAGATCCAATTGCTTCTCACATTGGATTCAGTATATGTGGACACTGCTTCCCAAGTGAAATTCCTAGGGAAGTTTAAAAGAAATTTTGAGATTGTAACTGATATGGATCCTCTCCTTCTCTACCACACATTCTTTATTTTCCTTAAACTATCACTTCTGCTGGTCTAGGTGGCTTGCCTGGTCAGGTGACCTAGACCCTCATGTTGGAAGGGTCTGAGCTGCAGTTCCCATGCATTTATCCCATGTACTGTGGTTCCTGCACTTGTCCATTTGCAGTTAAGACTTAGCATGAGAGTACCAAGAGATGCCTGAATGCCAAACAGACTCCCCCCTGCCCCCCCATTATGCAGCAGCAGCCCTACTTCTTCAATCTGATGATCAAGATCAATTATTAATGCAAATATGGTCATTCTTTTCTGTACTTGCTGACCTCCTAGCAAAAGTAATCCAAAGTGACCAGGCAGTTTCTCTAGGCTTTAAATGTAGCAGGAATCTCACTGTTTCTCCTGGTGGAGGTGTTCCCACTCTGGTAAACAGGACCTCTGCATCCACATAGGCTAAAGTTGAGGCAATAGGAAGCACAACTTCCTAAAGTTCATAATTGGGGATGATTGTGCCTGGGGTCCATTCCTAATTTCTACCGCCTGGTTCCTGGGCCCATGGATACTATCTGTTGAGGACACAACACAATCTCTCATCTGTCATTTTAAAGAATCATGCATATTCTCAAGAATAACACCCCACCCACAAGAAGTATCATGTCCAAGCTGATACTTCACCAGTATCTTTTTTTAAAAAAATTTATTGAGGGATGATTTACATGCAAAAAGCTATCTTTTTAATGTATACAATTTGATGAGTTTGAAGATAAGTATATATCTGTGGAACAATCACCACAATCCATGCCATAAACACATATGTCAACTCCAAAAGTTTCCACTTACCCTTTATTACTACTACTACTATTACTACTACTACTACTACTACTATTTTGTGATGAGAACACTTCACATAAGAACTGCTCTTAGTATATTTTAAAGTGTACAATAGATTATTGTTATTTATAGGCACTATGTTGTACAGTAGATCACTGGCACTTATTCATCTTGCATAACTAAAAGTTTATGCCATTTGACTAGTACCTCCCCATATTCCTCTCCCCCAGTCCAAGGCAACCACCATTTTGCTCTCTGCTTGTATGAATTTGACTATTTTAGTTTCCTCATACAAGTGGTATCATGTAGTACTTGTCCTTCTGTGTCTGGTTTATTTCACTTAATATAATGTCCTCTGGGCTCATCCATGCGTTTGCAAATGGCAGAATTTCCTCCTTTTTAAGGCTAAATAATATTCCATCGCATGCATGTACCACATGTTCTTCATCCATTCATCCATTTATGGTCATTTAGGTTGTTTCCGTGTCTTGGTTGTTGTGAATAATGCTGCAATGAACATGGGAGTTCAGATTATCTCTTCAAGATTCTGATTTCAATATATTTGGATATATACCCAGAAGTGGAATTGATGGGTAGTTCTATTTTTTTAATTTTTTGAGAGATCTTCATACTGTTTTCCATAGTGACTGCACCAATTTACATTCCCTCCAAAAGTATACGGAAGCCTCCCCTTACCTGTGGTTTCACTTTCCCTGGTTTCATATATCTGAGGTCCACCATGGCCTGGATGCAGATGATCCTTCTTCTGATGAATTATCAGAAGGTCAGTAGTAGCCTAACATTGCATCACATGCCTACATGATTCACTACACTTCATCTCGTCATGTAGGTATTTTATCATCCCACATCACAAGAAGAGCAAATATAATACAACACAAAAAGAGAGAGAAATAGAAAGAAACCACATTCACATAACCTTCATTATAGTATATTGTTATAATTGTTCTATTTTATTATTAGCCATTGTTGTTTTGTTGTTAATCTCTTACTGTGCCTGATTTATGAATTAAACTTTATCATAGGTCTTTATGTATAGGAAAAAATATATCATAAATAGGTCCCAGTACTACCTGTGGTTTGAGGCATTGTCTGGGGGTCTTGGAATGTATCCACTATACATAAAGGAGGACTACTGTACAGAGTTTCTTTCATCCACATCTTCACCAACATTTGCTATCTTTTCTTTTTTGATAATAATCATCTTTACAGGTATGAGGCCATATCTGATTGCAGTTTTGATTCGCATTTCCCTCATGATTAGTCATGTTGAGAACACTTACATATACCATTTGGCCATTTGTATGTCTTCTTTGGAGAAATACATACTCATTTCATATGTCATTTTAGTCAGGTTATTTGTTTTGCTATTAAGTTGTAGGAGTTCCTTATGTACTTGTGATATTTATCCCTTATCCTTTATATAGTTTGCCAATATTTTCTCCCATTCCCTAGGATGCTCTCTCATTTTGTTTCTTTTGCTGTGTGGAAGCTTTTGTTTCATGTACTCCCACCTATCTACTTTTGCTCTTGTTGCCAGTGCTTTTGGTGCCATATCCAAAAAATCATTGCCAATGTCAAGAAGTTTTTCCCTTATGCTCTAGAGTTTAAGATTTTATAAAGAAGTCTTTAATTTATTTTGAGTAGATTTTTGTACATGGTAAGGTAAGGGTGAGGTAAGATTTACAATTTCATTTTTCTGCATCTGGAAATCCAGTTTACCTAACACTGTTTAATGGAGAGACTATCCATTTCCTATTCTGAATTCTTTGTTCCCTTCTCAGATAACAGTTGACTGTATATGCATGGGCTTATTTTTGGGCTCTCTATGCTGTTTCATTGGTTTATATGTCTATTTTTTTGTGTCAGTACCATACCGTTTTGATTACCATAGCCTTGTAATATATTTTGAACAAGAGATGTGATGCTTCTACCTTCATTCTTCTTCATCAAATTGTTTTGACTGTTCAGGATCATTTGTGGTTCCATAAGAATTTAGGATTTTTTTTCTATTTCTACAAAAAATGACATTGAAATTTTCACACAGATTACATTGACTCTGTAGGCTGAGGTAGCCTGGACATCTTAACAATATTAAGTCTTCCCATCCATGAACATAGGATGTTTTTCCATTTGTTTGTGTCTGCTTTAATTTCTTCCATCAGTGTTTTCTAGTTTTCAGTGTGCAAGTTTTTCACCTCCTTGGTCAAGTTTATTCCTAGGTATTTTATTCTTTTTAATGCTACTGTACGTGGAATTTTTTTCTTTCTTAACACCCTTTTAAGGTAGTTTATTGTTGTACGGAGAGAGGCAACTGAGTTTTGTATGCTGATTTTGCATCCTGCAACTTGGACTGAATTATTTTTCTGGTGGAGTCTATCAGGTTTTCTACATAAAAGACCATGTCGTCTGCCTGCAAACATAAATTACATTACCAATTGTTCTGCCTAGGACTTCCAGTACTATGTTGAATGGAACTGGTAAAAGTGGAAATCCTTGTCTTGTTTCTGATCTTAGAGGAAAAATTTTCAGTTTTTCAAAACTGTATATAATGTAAGATGTGAGGCTGTCATATATGGATTTTTATTGCACTGAGGTAAATTCCTTTAATACCTAATTTGTTGAGAGTTTCTGTCATAAAATAGTGTTAAATTATGTCAAATGCTTTTTCTGCATCTGAGATGATTGTGTAATTTTCGTTCTTTCTCTTAATGTGATGTATCACATTGATTGATTTGCATACATTGAAACATTGTTGCATCCAGGTATAAATCCCACTTGCTCATGTGCGAACCTTTCAATGTGGTGTTGAATTCAATTTATTAGAACTTTGTTGAGGAATTTCGCATCATATTCATCAGGGATATTGGTCTGTGGTTTTCTTTTCTTGTGGTGTCTTTGTCTGACTTTGAAATCAAGGTGATGCTAGCCCATAAAATGTTTTTGCAAATGTTCCCACTTCTATTTTTTGGAAGAGTTTGAGAGTTTTGGTATTAAATCTTCTTTAAATGTTTGGTACAATTCACTGTAAAGCCATCTGTTCCTGAGCTCTCTTTTGTTGAAAGGTTTCTGTTTGCTAATTTAATCTCTTTGTTATTGGTCTGCTCAGACTTTCTATTTTTTCCTAATTCAGTCTTGGTAAGTTGTTCCTAGGAATTAATCTATTTCTTCTAGTTTCTCCAATATATTGGTGTATAATTATTCACAATCCCTTCTAAACTTTTTTATTCCTTTGGCATCAATTGTAATGTCTCCTCTTTCATGTGATTTATTTGTGTCTTCTTGCTTTCATGGTTAGTTTAAGAGATTGTTGATTTTATCTTTATTTTATTTTATTTATTTATTTTTAAGATTTTATTTATTTATTTGACAGACAGAGATCACAGGTAGGCAGAGAGGCAGGCAGAGAGAGAGAGGAAGAAGCAGGCTCCCTGCTGAGCAGAGAGGTGGATGCCGGGCTCGATCCCAGGACATTGAGATCATGACCCGAGCCGAAGGCAGAGGCTTTAACCCACTGAGCCACCCAGGCGCCCCAATTTTATCTTTATTTTAAAAATTAACTCAATTTTTGTCTATTTTTTCTAATATTTTCCTATTCTCTTGTCATTTATTTGTATTTTAATCATTATTTCCTTACTTCTTACTTTGGGCTTAGTGTGTGTTTTTTTTCTAGTGCCTTGAAGTATAAATTTAGGTTGTTTCAGAACTTTCTTCTAATTTAAGCATTTATATCTATAAATTTCCCTCTTATTGCTGTTGATATGTTGTATTTTTCTTTTCATTTATCTTGGGATATTTTCTAATTTCCCTTTTGATTCATTCTTTGACCAAAAGGTTGTTCAGGTGTGTTGCTTAATTTCCATGTATTTGGATGGTTGTCTAAATTAATGTTCCTGTTGGGAAAGGAGGTCTGGGAGCTCCAATTCTGTCCACTTGCTGCTATTACTCCCCTCAGAAACATCTTTAAATGTCCATTTTCTACCTTATTATTCTGTCATTTTTTTAGATGGTGTATTATGTAAAAGAACTAGTGGATCCCATGATCCATGTGCCTACTACCACACATCCTTTGCCTTAAATGGGGTCCTTTGATCCAAGATAATGCTATGAAGTTTCCCACTGTGAGCTCTTAGAAATGGTTTGAGTTGAGACTTTGTGGACAGAAAATTCGAACTCCTACCCAGAATATATATTAATCATAGGAAGAATTGTTTTAGTTTTCAAGCTGAAAGTGCTTCAATGTGATCAGCTTGCTTCAAAGTGACTGTTCATGTCCTCAGGAGTTGTTGTCATATCAAGGACTCAATGTCTCTCTTTACTGTTGACATTTCAGACATTCAGCATTGGTAGTAGTGAGGTAGGGAGTGGTAAAAGGGGACCAATGTTGTTTGGACTATATATAGCTTTCATCTCTGCCAGTACTCTGGTAACAGAGGACAGAAGTTGACTATCATTAATTTGCTAGGTCATCTGTCCACTTGAATGTTTAGTTCCTCTACTGGGACAGATGTTCTCCGAAGCATGTTAATGTGCCAAAAAAGAGTGCTTTACATTGTATCCACTCCCATTAGTCCATCCACATCTTGTTTTGTTTTTTTTTTAAAGACAAGGATGTCATACATCCTGCTTTTTTTAAAGATTTTATTTATGTATTTATGTATTCATTTGTCAGAGAGAGAGAGCACACAAACAGGCAGAGTGGCAGGCTGAGGCAGAGAGAGAAGCAGGCTGAGCAGGGAGCCTGATATGGGACTCGATCACAGGACACTGGGATCATGACCTGAGCCGAAGGCAGCAGCTTAACTGACTGAGCCACCCAGGCGTCCCCATCCACATCTTTGATCTTCTACCTTGCTCCTTCTGGATTATTGACAAACCAACTAAGCCACTTCATGGACCCAGTAAATCCATGGGCACCTTTCCTATATTTGGCCACTTCTGTCGCCACAAAAAAGTAAATGAACAGAGCTCTGCTCACTGGGAGGATTTCCCATCACCAGTATATCTCAAGGCAACCCTGAATGATACTGCAGTTCAGCAGTAGTCCATTTTTAGTTTGCACAAGTGTACTAGGCTTATCTATTTGTGATCTTTTCTTTCACCTGAACATAAAGAAATTCCCATGAGAAAATAAGCATGATCTGAGTAACAGGCAACAATATTACAGTGGTAGGAGCTATGTTAGTTAACCATATGTTAGTCCAGTTTACTTGCAGCCGGACTATATTACATGAAAGAGAAAGAGAATTAACGTATCCCTGGGGTGTTTCAGATTCTCCTTCCTAATGGATTTGGAAAATAACATATTTTCCATATCAGTACCTGTATACAAAGTCCTGAGGCTGTTAATCTGATCTAGTAAAAATACCATCTATGACACAACAGTTGTAATTGGGCCTATTATTTGCCTAAATTTGCACTAGTCCACTGTCATAGACCATTATCTGGATTTTTCAGGACCCATGTGGTGAATTAAACAATGATATGATCAATGATCAGGACAATCCCTGCTGCATCCTCTGTGTCTCCAGGGTGCAATATTTGTGTGTGTGTGTGTGTGTGTGTGTGTGTGTGTGTGTGTGTTTAACTAGAATACATGAAATTTACTTTTTTTCATAAAGTTCTATGAATTTTAACACACGTATAAATTTGTCTAACCATGACCACAATCAACATATAGAGCAGTTCCATGACCCCCACAAAATTCCTCATATTATCATCCCTTAATAGTCATTCTTTCCTCACAACCATAAACATTGGCAACCACTGATCTTTTCTCTGTTGCTATAGTTTTTTTAATGTTATATAATTGTAATCGTAGGTTACATAATATTTGTAAACTTGCTTATTTCACTCCGATTAATGCCTTTGAGATTTATCCAAGTTGCTTATGGCAATTATTCTCTCCTTTTTATAGCTTAGAAGTTCCATGAAATTGATGTACAATAGTTTGTTTATTCATGCATGTGTTGAAGGACATTTGTGTTGTTTCTTGGTTTTGTCAATTATGAATACTCCTGCTATAAACATCTGTGTAGTTTGTGTGTATGCAAATGCATTTTATTTCTTCAGGATAAATATCCAGGAATGAGATTGTTGAGTCATTATTGTAAGCATATGTTTACCATTGTGATAAACTGCCAGACATTTTCCAGAAGGCTTGTGCCATATTACATTACCAACAACAGTATATGGGAGTTTTAGCTGATGAGTGTAAGGATATTTCATCATGGTGTTAATTTCCACTTTTCTAATGAATAATTACACTGAAATATTTTCTCATGCTTATTTGTCATTCCTATACCTTCTTTTGTGATGTGTCTATTAAGTATTATGACCATTTAAAAAATTAGGTTGTCTGGGCGCCTGGGTGGCTCAGTGGGTTAAAGCCTCTGCCTTCAGCTCAGGTCATGATCCCAGGGTCCTGGGATGGAGCCCTGCGTTGGGCTTTCTGCTCAGCAGGGAGCCTGCTTCCTCGTCCCTCTCTGTGCCTCTCTGCCTACTTGTGATCTCTGTCTGTCAAATAAATAAATAAAATCTTTAAAAAAAATAAAAAATTAGGTTGTTTGCTTTCTTACTGGTAATTTTTGAGAGTTCTTATTTTTATAAAACTGGTTTTTGGGTGCTGGGGGATAAGGGAAATCCAGTGATGCAGGTCAAGGGTACAAATTTTCAATTATTAGAAGACAATACAGTAATAGTAGAAAATTTCACTACCCTACTTTTAGCAATGGATAGATCATCTAGACCGAAAGTCAACAGGGAAACCCTGGGCTTGAACCATTATTATTATTAGTGAATTGTCTCTTTCTCCCTTCAGATCTGTTAGTGTTTGTTTAATGTTTTTAGATGCTCTGATGTTGGGTTTGTTATATTTATGATTATTATATGTTTTCATGATTTGACCCCTTTATCATTATATAATGACCTTCTTTATCTCTAGTTACTATTTTCAACTTAAAGTCTATTTTGTCAGATTTAAGTATAGCTACCCCCACTTTCTTTTGGTTACTACTCACATGAAATAACTTTTTCCATCCCTTCACTTTGCTCCTGAGTGTATCTTTAAATCTGAAGTGAATATCTCATAGGCAGCATATAGTTAAATCTTATTTCTTTATGTATCCAGCCACTCTGAATCTTTTGATTGATAAATTAAATCCATTTACATTTGGAGTAATTATTGATATGTAACAACTTACTAATGCCATCTTATTATTTGCTTTCTGCCTGTTTTGTATTTCCATTGTTTGTCCCCACCCCCCATTTCTGCTCAACTTTTGCAAATTGATGATTTTATACAGTGGTGTTCTCTGTTTCTCTTTTTTATCTTTTGTGAATCTACTCTAGATTTTTGCTTTCTGGTTACTGTGAGGGTTACATAAAGCATCATATAAATATAATAGTCCATTTTAAGCTGATAGTAACTTAACTTTGATCACATACAAAAGTTCTACCCTTTTACTCTCCCCTTTTTATAATTTTATGTCATAATTTACCTCTTTGTATACTGTATACTCATTAACAAATTATACTACCTAGAGTTGTTTAATACATTTTCTTTAATATTTATATTATAATTAAGTGGTTAACACACTATCCTATTACAGAATTAGAGTTTTCTATATCTGACTGCATAATTAACTTTATCAGTGTGTTCTACACTTTTGTATGTTTTGTATTATAATTAGCCTCTTTCATTTCAGCTTAAAGAACTTCTTTCAGCATTTCTTGCATGGCAGGTCCAGTAGTGATGGATTCCCTCAGCTTTTATTTGTCTGGGAAAGTCTTTATTTCTTCTTCATAACTGAAAGATAACTTTGTCAGAATATTCTCGGCTGGCAATTTTTTTTCAACACTTTGAATATGTCATTCCACTCTCTCTTGGCCTATATGGTTTCTATAGAGAAATCCACTGATAACTTAATGAGGGTTCCTGTGTGGGTTACAATCTTTATTTTTTTTCTGGTTGCTTTTAGGATTCTCTCTTTATCCTTTATTTTTGACAATTTCATTATAAGGTGTCTTGGAGAAGATGTTTTTGCATTGAGATAATAGAATGATCTATTAGTTTTAAGATCTTGGGTATCCAAGCATCTTCCCAAATTTGGGAATTTCTCAGCAATTATTATTTTTTAAAGCTATTATTTCTTTAAATAAACCAGCCCCCTTCTTCCTCTCTTCTCCTTTGGGAACTCAAATTATTTTAATATTTATACATTTGATAGATTTTCTTTCCCTTTTTTTTCATTCTTTTTACTTTGTTCTCTATTTGCTTATTTCAAAGTTCCTGTCCTTTAGCTCACTTATTCTATCTTCCATTTGTTCTACTCTGCCACAGATGCCCTTTATTGCAATTTTCATTTCATTCACTGAATTCAGCTCCAGAATTTTTTGACTTGGCTACTCTTTGTTAAATTTCTCATTTTGTTCATGTATTGTTTTCCTGATTTTGCTAAAGTGTCTCTGAATTTTCTTTAAGCTAGTTGAGTTTCTGCCAAACAGCCGATCTGAATTCTTTATCAGCTAGATGGCAAAATTCCATGCTTTTGAATTCAATAGTTGAAAGATTATTATTAGTCTTTTGGTAATGGTATGTTTCCCTGATTCTCCATATTCCTTTTAGCTTTGCATTGCTGCTTTCACATTTGAAGTATCAGACACCTCCTCAACTCTTTACTGTTTGCTTTTATATGGGATATACTATTCATTGGTCCTGTTATATCTAAGGCTTTATTCGACCTTCCCAAATGCATACACTTGCTCCACATTTCTTGCTCCTTCTTGTGGAAGAATTCCTGTTTTTACTCCTTCTTTGGTTCTTACAATTGAAAGTTCTTCTTTATAATTCTGGATAAAAGCTTTTTGTTGGATATATTATTTGCAAATACTTTCTCCCAGACTGTATTTCATCCTTTCTTTCACCTAACAGTATCTTTCAAATAACTTAAAATCTGGGTTAAGTCCACTTTATCATAATTTTCTTTCATGGACTGTGATTTTGGTTTCATATTTAATAAGTTTTTCCTAAAACTATGTCATGATAACCTGTTTTTCTCTAAAATTGTTATAGTTTTATATTTTACCATTAGATTTATGATCCACTTTGAAGTAATTTTTGCATAGGTTATGAAGTATAGATTATTTACTGTTGCTACATTTATTTATTATTTGTTTGGCCTAGAGTTGTCTAATTGGTGCAATAGTATTTATTAAAAAGACTATTCTTTCCCACTTAATTACCTTTGCATCTTTGTTAAAAGTCAATTGTTCATGGTAGCAAGGCTCCATTTCTGAACTCTTATTATTTTGTTTCATCGATCTGTGAGACCAACACCAATACTATAACTATAATGTGATTACTGCAGTTTTATAGTAAGTCTTAAAATCAGGTACAGTGATTTCTCCAAATTTTTCCTCTCTTTCAAAATTATTTAGGTGAATTTTTTGTATTTCAATATAAATTTTAGAATCATCTTGTCTGTATATACAAAACCATTGGGCAGGGATTTTTGATTTGTAACTTTATAGATCAACCTTTTTAAAATTGATATTTTTACTATGTTGTGTCTTCTAACCCATGACCATGATATATATTTCCATTTATTAAGATCTTTACTATCTAACAAACAATTTTTGGTAATATTTTTGAAATACTGTACATATTTTGTTAGTTTATATCTAACTATTTTAGTCTTCTAATAGAAAGCTATTATGAATTGATGTAGTTTTGGTTTTTTTTTAAGATTTTATTTATTTATTTGACAGAGAGAGAGATCACAAGCAGGCAGAGAGGCAGAGAGAGAGGGGGAAGCAGGATCCCCGCTGAGCAGAGAGCACTATGTGGGGCTCAATCCCAGGATCCTGAGATCATGACCGTGGGTTAAGGCAGAGTAAGCCTCTGCCTTAACCCACTGAGCCACGCCAGCACCCCTGTAGTTTTGTTTTTAATACTTAGTTTCAAGTGTTCCTTTTTAGTATATATATATTAAGAATGATTTTGTGTTTTTATTTTATGTCCTATGGCATTGCTAAACAGATTTATTAGTTTTAAGATGGGTTTTTGTGGACTCTTTGGAATTTTTTACATAGACAAGTATGTGTTCTGCAAATAGGGGCAATTTTATTTCTTTTTTCCTGCAATGTATATTTCTTTTGTTTATTGTCTGTATTGCACTGGATAGGATTTTCACTATGATGTTGAATAAGGAGTATGAGAATAGGTATCTTTGCCTTGTTCTCAGTCTTAGGAGAAAAACATTCAGTCTGTATGTTTTCTGTAGAATTTTTATACATTTTTATCAAGTTGAAAAATTTTCCCTGTATTCCTCATTTATTGAATGTTTTTGTCATGGATAAAAGTTAGATTTTGCCAAATAAATTTGCTCTATTGATTTTATATATTTTTTTCTTTTTTAAACTATTATTTTAATGGAATGCATTAGTTTATATTCAAATGTGCCAGCTTTGCATTCTTGGAATAAATTATCTTTGTTGTGGTGTTTTGTTCTTTATATAAATTGCTGTATTGATTTGTTTTTTGTTTGTTTTGTTTGTTACTATTTTGCATTTTCGTTGATGAGCAGTACTGTTTTCTTTACTTGTACTGTATTTTTCTGGTTTTTGTGTCAGTAATACTGGCTTCCTACAAGTTGGAAAGTATTCCTTTCTGTTTTCTGAAATAGATACTGTAGAATTGGTGTTATACATTTCTGAAATGTCTCCCAGAATTCACTAGTGAGACCATTGGTGCTGTGAGATTTCTTTATTGAGAGGGTTTTAACTCTGAATTTATTTAGTAGTTAGAGAACTATTCAGTTTATCTATTTCAAATTGAGTGAGTTTTGGTAGTTAGTGGTTTTCAAGGATTTCATCCATTTTATCAAATTTGTAGAATTTACCTGTGTGAAGTTGAATCTAATATTCCCTTATAGTCTGAGTAATGTCTTCTGTAGTTGTACATCTATTTTCATTCTTCATATTGATAATTCATGTCGATTTTTTGTCATTTTTTCCAAAGGTTTATCAATTTGATTGATCTTTTCATATAATCAGCCTTTGGTTTCACTTATTTTCAATTTTATTGATACATCTGCTTTTATGTGTATAATTCCCTTTCTTTGCTTGTTTTGGGATTATTTTGTTCTTCTTTTTCTAGTTTCTTAAGATATAAACTTAAATGGGTAGGTTGAGCCCTCTGCTCTGTCCTAATATAAGATTTGATGCTTTAGATTTTCTCTAAGCTTTTCTTAGCTATACCTCACAAATTTTGATACATTTTCAATGGTACAAAATATTTTCTAAAAATCTTAAGACTATCATTTTCTCATATGTGAGTTAGAACTGTGTTATTTTCAAGTTGTTTGACATTTTTCCTGTTACTTTTCTGTTATTGATCTCTAGTTTTATTCCATTCTTGTCAGATAATAATCTCTGTATGAATTTAACCCTTTTAAATTAGTTGGGGTTTTTTGGTGACCCAAGATATAGTTTGGTGAATGTTCAGTTGTATTAAAAAGAATGTTACTGTTTAAAAAATCTTTTAAAATGTTAATTATGCAAATTTTCAAACTTATACAAAGTATACAGAATAAGCCCTCATAAAAAACCATCAACCAGTTTCAATAATTATCTACATACTACCTTTGTTGTTTTATCTGCATGGACATCACTTCCCCTACTTGCTCATTTTTCACAGCCATTTTTCTTTTTCTTTTATTTTTTTTAAAGAGAGGGAGACAGAGAAAGAAAGAGGGTAGGAAGGGGCAGAGAGAGAGAATCTTAAGCAGGCTCCATGCCCAACATGGAGCTTGATGCAGGGCTCAATTTCATAAACCAGAGATCATGACCTGAGCCAAAATCAAGAGTTGGACATTTAACTGACTGAGCCACACAGCCACCCATAGTAATTTTTCTGTGTAAAATTTACATATATTGAAATTTACAAAATTTAACTGGAAATTTGTTTCAAATAGATACTTATGTAATACACAGCTCTCTCACCATATATAAAATGTCTGTCTTCTCAAGCAGAAAGAAATCAATGAAATTGAATTTAGAAAAACAATGGCTGTATATGAAACAAAATTGATTCTTTGAAAAGATCAAAGAAGCTAAAATATCTGCTGTTGTTCTGAGAAATTAAAATTAAAAGAGGTCGAGAAACAATGGTGTAGAACCTAGCTTAAAGTATAGGGAACAATATACAGAGAAAGAGACATATCACGGAATTGCTTTCAGAAAGCGCAAAAATGACAAAAACGTGTCATAATCAAACCCTTGGCAGTGCCAGAAAACCAGGCAGCAAAACTGGGATTCAGTGCATTGGGTATATTAGGGTCCACACAGATATATGCCTGTGTAGGAGCATGATGAAATCCCTAAGGAAGGGTCTTCCATCCGCTGTGGTCAGGAAAAGCCTAGAGTTCTGTGTTTGAGTGTGAGAATCCACTGCCCTGGCGGTCAAGGAAAGAAAGCATGCTGAGTTGGTAGGGACTCTAGGCTTAACAATCCTTATTTTGATTATACAATTTTGCCTTCCTCAGCTCGTGGGTCAGATTCTTTTTGAAGGCTTCCACTGGGATGAGAGAGGTCCCACTTCTAAAATTTTGACAGTGTCCACCAGTGTCCAGGTATTCTGGCCCAAGTTGGCCTCAGTCTTGCTCTGTTTGCTATGAAAAACTGTAGTTACTGCACAGCAGCCAGCTTCCTAAAAAAGTCACACTAGATTAGAGGAAGGAGCAAGTGTCTGGGTATTGACAGGTAATAAGCTGAGACCTGAACAAAGGATGCCAAGAACAGAGCTTTAAAAGTGATCTAAGATAGTAGATGTGAGATTGAAATGTCATGAGCACTGTAATATATAATATGAGCCACAAATACACAGGCATGTACATGGGCAGGTATATACATATATCTAAATTTAAGAAAATGCAGGAAAGCTTTTTCTTCTTGTTTACCATTGTAGGGATACCTTTTCCCTTTGAAGTATTACCTAGATGTATTATGCCTTTTTAAAATTTTGGTTGCCAAGTGTGTTCACAGGAAAGGGATGACATTCTGTAACATGTAGATTTCTATACAACACTCTACTGATGTAGCTTAGTCTAGTCTCTAGCCTAGTAGCCTCTCCTGAGAGTGAGACCCATCGTTCTTACCACTTACCAGACCTATTTACCTGGATGTCCTACTCAACTTCATCATCTACATGGCCCACCGTGATATCATCTGCCACACCCTTCTTCATGTTTACTGTAGTTCAAATTGCCACCAATTCTTTCTCCCTTATCATCAATGTCATCTGGGAGGAATGATTTCTGCCTAGTCAGCAAAGACCTCAGAATCATTATATATTATCCTATCATTTCATAATTGCTAATTTCCTAATATTTTCTAGAATCTGTCTCCCGCTTATTTCTCATATCCACAGCTTGAATTATGTATGTTATCATTTTCCTTTGGTTTATTTCCTTGGTGTTTCTCCCTAGCATATGTTCAGTAAATCCTTCCTGACTAAAAGGATGAATGAAAAAATGATTGAGTGAATGACTGGGTGAATGAATGAAAGAAGGGTCACATGTTTTGATTCAAAATGTGGAATGTGAGCCCTACCTAGGCCTTTGAACTCCATGGAAGAAATTGAAAATGCTACAGATGGCTTCAGAATTCCCCTAGGAAACTATTACTGAGTTTGACATTATGGATTTCTTGTACCCAGGCCCAAGCACTGTCTTGGACTTGGGTGTTCTCAATATCATGATACATGATACTTCTTGCTTTGGACTCTACATACACCCATCAGTTTAACAAGGAAGAGTGCCATCTCCATGGGTTTCCATCCACCATGCAAATGTCTCCACCTTGGGACAATCCTCTATCTGGTAGCAAGATAGACCAATAGTCATAGTCTAGGACACCTGCCCTCCAGTGTGTCAACAGCTCAGAATCTGGGGGAAGCAGCCTGAGCCAGGGACAATACCCAGACCTATTTCAAGGCATGTCCACACTCAGCCCTTTACCTGCCAAGTCAACAAGGTGATTAGTCCCAGGGCGTTATCCCTCCAACCACCCCTGTCCTTGCGGGTGCACACTCCCTTCCCCTGCTCACTAGTGTTTCTGGTCTGTCCCCACTCTCAGACATCAGTCATCACCTCCACTCACTCACATTGCCCCAGCCTCTGCAGAGGGGTCCACTATGCTCAGAGGAGACACACCCTAGCCTCCAACAGGCACCAGAACAGCTCTCAGTGCTGGGACACAGGCAAGAGTGCACTGGACCCTCGTACTCAAGAGTATTCAAGAGTGTTCTCAGCCAGATGATGCAGGGAGCAGCTGTGCTCTTCCTGACAGAACTTAGGGTGGCCCTAAGGTAGGGGCTGGTGTCTGGCATGCTGCGGGGTCACTCCTCCATTGACATCTTTACTCAGACCACACTGAGACTTCCAGCCAGTAATGATGATTCTGACATCTCCCAAACCTATTCATGAAAGATGTCCTGTACAACCTTCACTCCCCACTTACCACCCGGATTCCTAACCAACTCTGACAGAAGGAATTACAGTTTCTCAGAGCCCCAAGTACCTTGACTTGGGGCCTTTTTACTTGACTTCTCCCATCTAGAGTCTCGCTTCCTCACTCCTTTTTCTTGTTCTGTAGCTCTTGGAGGACATCTCACCATCTTCCTGATATGATTGCAGCTCCTGGCCTCTACCATTTTTTGGGTAGGGGCCTGTCCTGTTGATCCTAGGATCCCTACTACTACAACAGGGCCTTCCAAAGAGCAAGTACTGAATAGATGTTTGGTGAATGCAAGAGTCAGTGAGCAGGGACTTTATCTATTAAGATTTCATCTACTTTCTTGAATAGGCCAAGCAAATCCAAGTATATCTTTTTAATTTTCCAGCATGGTGGACTAGAAGGTATAAACAAACCCAAGGATAAACCATCCCTTACATTTTCACCTCTGTTTATTTAACCCTATATTTTACTGATCAGCTCTTTCACATTTCCAAAGAAATTTCTATTCCAATGTTACCTTGTACCAGGTCCCCCCAAAGATGGGAGGTTTCCCAAATTTTTGCAAAATATTGAAACTCTTATTCTTAAACCTGAAAAACAGCAATAAATGCATTACCAATGTCACTCAAAACTTAGAGTCTTTAGGGATTAAACTTTCCATTAAAAGGGACATTTGGAAAATATCAAGAGAAAAAAAAGAGAAACTTCCAAGTCACCCTTACAGAATGGGAACACAAAGTTATACACTGTGGTCTCCCCAGCCTGACCCTGACTCTCCTCTACTCAGAGCCAAGACTGCCCTCCTCAAACACAGAGTGATGATTCAGCCTCACTCTTCAGTTGGGACAGGAAAAGCTGTTGACCAATGCTGTGTAAGGAATATGGTAGTAGTATTATCCATGGAGCCAATTCTGGCCTGCACCCTCCCTTCCTCATCTCTTAAAACCTCCTCACACCAGCATGGGAAGGAAGTAGGGTAAGTCCCTTTGATCTTAGCCAAAAACTCCAGAACTTTCATCTTACTGGTTTCAGCATGAGCCCTGGGACCCCACAGGAATTCATAGCGTGGATGATCGCTGTTAAGCACCTGCCGGTACTCCAGGTAATTCTCCTGCACCCAGTCTGTGGTGATGAGCTTCCTGGGTTCCCCATAAATGAAATGCTCCCTCCCAGCATACACTCCCATCATATTCAGGAAATCCCAGATGTCTTCCTCAGGAGCACAATTGCCCTCTATGGAGATCACACCCAGGATGGTTATCAGGAGACCATTTTTAGGCATGCTCTAGTTGTCGCTAAGCATCTCATCATGGGTGAGGTCCAGTGAATTGACAAGGACATAGAAATGGGTGGTGGGGTCCACTCCCCCCACATTAATGTTAGAGATGACCTCCAAACGCTTAGAAGCTTTCTTGAGGATCACAGGGAATTGTTTCTTATACCTTTTGATGACAACCTTCAGAATTTCCGCCTTTGTGATGGGCCCCCTCAGTTGATACTTGAGAACCATGAAATGCACCAAATCAGCCACCTTCTCATCTATTGGGTCTCTGGGCAAAGATTCATTGTCTTTTGAGGTCTTTGGGGAACCTGTATCCTCTTCTTCTTGGCTGTTGGAGATTTCCTCTGATGTGTTCCATGATGCGGAGAAGGAGCAGAAGGAGCTCTGAGGACTCTGGGGAGGACTCATTGTTGCAGCAGGCTCCTCTCCCTCCTCCTTCTCTGGGGAGAGTGGAATCACAGGAGAGGAAGGCAGGGAGGAAGAAGTGGAGGGGTAGGAGAAGTTGAAAAAGCAAGAGGAAATGGAGCAAGTCTCCTCCTCATCATTAGCTATGAGAACATGTACAACTGCCAGGCACTGTATCTCACTTTGGGCCTGAAAGTCTGGCTCAGATGTGAGGCATAGACACTCTGAAGAGTGAGGTATGATGACTCTTATTGGCAGCAGCAAGTAGAAGTGTGAGCAGGATGGTGGGAGTTGGGGTACCACAGGTCTGGAGGTGAGAGGGAGAGGGTCAGCCACCTCAGCAGAGAAATGCAACTTTGGCAGCTCTGGACAAAGACTGACTTACAGGTTTCCTCTTTAGGGGTTGCTCTAGGACCCCAAAGGCCTTCTGGACTTTGGGTCACTTTGTCCCTTAAGATCATATCAGAGGATGTGAGAAAGCTCCCCAGGTTGTAACCAACCAAGAAAGCCTAGGATTCTTGGGTTGACTGTAGGCACATGGGGTCAAGCACTGTAGGCTTCCCTCTGTTCTGGCATGGGTAGATCCCTTAGTAGACATTCAGTGTCTACACCTTGTAAGGCCCCAGACAGCAAGCCCAGATGTGGTGTATGTGGAGACACCAGATACATTCAGTAGACATTCAGTGTCTACACCTTGAATCCTGGCACTGAGTAGGCCCCCACTGTTCTGCTGACCTGAGAACATGTGCTTTAGAACAAGGCCCTCATCACCCAGTTCCTAGCACTCTTCTAAGAGGAATTGAAGGGGCACTTCAGGATACAGATGGCAAGCAGAGTCTCCTGTGTTCTAGGATGGGAGGTGCCCTCAAACAAAGATCCCCATTTCCCTGAGACCCCAAAGAGGGTTTAAAGAAGTGGAATTATCTGCCCAAAGGCCCTGCCTGGGGCTTCCTAGGACTGAAAGTAAGAATGGGTTTCTGAGAATACACTCTAGGGTGGGAGATCGCCTCTCCCCTCCCTCAGAGTCTTCTTCTTTATGTTTGGTTGGGCCTGAAACTCCTCCCTCTGCCAAGCTGAGGCTACACAACTCAGAGAGAACCTCACCAATCTCAGCGTTCCATTCAAGATGGAAGTCCAGATACACCACACCCGGGCTTGCTGTCTGGGGCCTCACAAAGCCGAAAGGGACAGAGCAGTCCTGGGTCTCCCTCTATATGGAGTAGGAGGTCCCTTAATTCTTCCCTCTTAGTCGTCAGCTTGATGCATGGTAGGGCCTGGGACTCTTTTCTCTTGTGTGCTGAGCTGGGCCCCTTCAGCATAAGATCCTTACTTCTTTGACAACCCCCTCCCAGTCAGATGGAAGAGTGGAAAACACTCCCATCACACATGGCTAAGTCTGCCTCAACTTCCCACATTGAAAGCATGTTAGGACTGGGTTTTATGGGGCCCATTGTGTTCTAAGATGGCAGGTGCACTTAGTTCCCTTCAAGGTGTATGGATTTTCCCCATCTGGGCCTGAGCTCATTTTCACAAAAGTAATGATGAGTCCCTCAGGCCAAGATTTCCATGTCCATGTGATGCATGAAGAGGTAAGTAGTGAATCTGCCTTATACTCCTGCCTAGAGAGTCTCCAGGCTAACAGAAGGGGCATGGCAGTGGCTGGCAGTCCCCTGTGTTGAAAGTTTTCCTGAGACCTCTCTCAAGAGTCCTCACCTTGAATACTGCACTCCCTGCCCCTTTCCCTGCTTATCCAAGAGTGGCCTCCTCAGACCAAGGTACTCACTTCCTTGAGACAATCAGGCAGCAGTGAGGGTCCACCACATGCTTACACCTTGTCTCAGGGCCTCTGAGAACTGTCAACATGGGCATGGTGGGGCTGAGGCCCATCACTCCTGGGTGGTAGATTCTATCAGCCCTTAATCAGAGTCCATACATTGACTCCTGTTTGAACTTGGGCTTCCTCCCTCTACTGCCCCCTCAGACCAAGGTCCTTACCTCTCCTGGATGCCCTAGGGGAAATCAGATGCTGCTGCTATGGCTACCATGTCCCGGGGCCTGTTGGAGCTAACACTGGAAGTCAGGACTGGATTGTGTGAGGTCTTCCTTTGTTCTACAGTAAAGTACCCTCCATCATCCCTCAAGATACTAATATTCAAACCTGGCAAGGCCTTAGCCACACCACTCTCTGCTGACTTTCATGTTGCCCTCTCAGCGAAGACCCTAGCTAAGATATTACTCACTACTGATAGAAGTGAGAGAACACTGCATCTGGCCACCATAGGTCCAAACATGGCTGACAGCAAGTGCAGCGCAAGATTTCTGTGGGTCCCCTCTATTCGCAATGGAAAGTCCCATTATGCATCCTTCAAGGTCACCATATTTCCTCCTGGCAAGGTCTGCATTCCTCCTTCTGCCAAGGTAAGGATGTGTGCCTCAGGCCAAGGCACTCATCTCCTTTGTCAAGGTGAGGGCTGTGAGGGAGGTTTTAGGGGAATTTCTACCCCATATGGAGGGGATCCAGGCCTTCTCTGTCCCTGCTTTCACAAGAAATTGATGTCAGAATTATGAAGGTGTCTTCTGCCTGAAATCCATGCACAAGTTTTCTCAGAGATTACTCTAGAGCAAGTTTCTGTGACTTTAAAGATTTCCCGTGTCCTTCCTTTAGGTCTTCACGTAGCCATCTATTTGAAGTTGCAGGTCCTTACCCTTCTTAATCTGATGAAGCACCATTCAGAGAATGCCTCACATCTCTCAGTCTCCCAAAGTGGAAGACAGGAAATGTATTCAGGGACCCTCCCTAGGGCTTCCAAGACTGACTGGAGGAGGAAGAAAGGACTGTGTTACCTTCTTTGTGGTGAAAGGTCCCTTCACCCTTTCCTCAGAATCCTTACCTTTGCTGACATGACTCAGCCTGAGACCCCACTCCCAAAATGAAGTTATGCTTCTCTCAGACTCCTGATATAAAGGTCAGGAACCAAGACAGAAATCAGGATACACTACAGCTGGTTACCTCTACTTAAGCATCCTAGAGCTGACAGTAAAGACAGGTGTGGATTCTGTGGGCCCCTCTGGGTTTTAGGTTGGTAAATACACTTAATTATCCTCAAAGATTTTATATTTACTCCAGAGAGGGCCTGAACCTTCTCTCTGCTGGCCTGAAGATGTCTCCCTCAGGCCAAAGTTGCCTCTTTCTTGAGACTCCCAAAGAGGAAGTGAAGGAGTCAGGAGCTTCTGCTTATCCCTGCCCAGGGCCTCCCAGGGCTGACAGCATGAACAAGTGTCTGTGGGGCCTCCTTTATCTGAGATGGGAAGTCCACTCAGTTCTTACACAGTCTTCTTGGTGACTTCTAGCAGGGCCTGGATCCTTCACTTTTGCAACCTCAAGCCAGACCCCTCTAAACAAGTCCCTCACCCCTCTTTGATCCCCTAACTAGAAGAAGACCTATCATTCATCACCATGGCTGAAGGTGTGGAGAGCTGGATTGTGTGGGGCCTCCTCTATATGGGGTGAGGTTTTCTGCAGTCATCCTTCAGAGTCCTAATCTTGATGACTGAGAGTCTTGGGGATCCCCTATTCTTCCAAAGATTACAGTGTGATGCAGGTAAAAAGGGATTAATTTACTATGGAAAAATCTGACAAACACTCCCTCATCTAGCTAATTCCATTAATGATGAATCATGTTGACAGTGTACACCATTGATATGATGTAACAGGTATTTACATATAAATGTAAATATATAAATACATATAAAATACATTTATATTTTACATATAAATACCCTCACCTCTCTTTCCAAAAACATAATCCATGTCTAATGTTGAGGAAACTATCAGATAATCCTAATTGAGGGACATTCTACAAAATACCCGACCCATATTCCTAAAAACTGTCAAGGTTATAAAAAAACAAGGAACTTTCAGAAACTGACACAGTTAAGAGGAGTCTAAAGAGATATGGTCAGTGAAAGTAAGAGAGTGTTCTGGAGGGGATGCTGAACAGAAAAAAAGAAATATGGTGAAACACAAGAAAATCTGAATAAAGTATGGACTTTTATAAATAATTACATTACCAGTATTGGTTCATCAGTTGTAACAAATGTACTATACTAATGCAAGATGTCAATAATGTGAGGAACTGAGATTAGGACATATGTGAAATTTCCTCACTATTGTTGCAACTTTCCTGCAAATCTAAAACTATTCTAAAATGAACCTTTAAAAACTTAAAAATATGTCAGCAAACTAGATAAAGTATGTGTATGAAAACCTGTAGTGAGGGTTCCTGGGTGGCTCAGTTGGTTAAGCAACTGCCTTCAGCTCAGGTCATGATCCTGGAGTTCCAGGATCGGGACCTGCATCGGGCTCCCTGCTTACTGGGGAGTCTGCTTCTCCCCCTGACCCTCTCCCCTCTCATCCTCTCTCCCTCTCATTCTCTCTCTCAAATAAATAAATAAACTCTTAAAAAATAATAAAAACCTATAACAAACATCATACCTTTTGAGGGAGAGTTGAAAGCTTTTACTTTGAACTTGGGAACTAAACTAGGGTTTCTGCAATCACGGTTTCTTTTCAATACTATAATGGAGGTAGCAGTAGTGCAGTGATGCCAAGCAGCAGTAACAAAAGGGAAAGGGACCAGAAAGTAAAAAACAAACCTTTCATGATAAACAGATGATTAGACTGTGTATGAGGAAAATCCAAAATGAAAAAAAAAAAAAAGAAAGCTAAGCTATTCAACCCATAAACATATATGTGTTTGCTAAGTGTAAAATCAATATACCAAAAAATGAACTTTTTTTTCTGCCAGCAACAAATGTGTGAAAATGAAAGTAAATAAAATATAACTTGCAATCTATACTACCAAAACATCAAGTATCTTAGAATATTTAACTACAGAAATAAGAACTTTACAGAAAAAAATTTTACATTTAAAAAGGTTGTTTAAACATATTCATAAATTCCTCTATATATTAAATAAAATACATTTACAGATTAAGGGTTTAATACTGTAAACATTTTGGTTCTCACAAAAAAGAAAATGCAGATTAACTGCAGCCCCATATTTCAAAACAGGAAAGGGTTTCATATGTGAATATATGTGTATATGATACCATGGATGATTCTTAAATATAAAAGCATACACATAAATGGTCAAACTGAGTCAAGATATTCTTGAGAAAACTAGAAGGCAAGAGCAATTACTCTGCCAGCCGGTAAGAAGTACAAGCAAAAGCTCCAGGAACAAAGTTTGTAGTTTGGGTGCAGACACCAACAAGGAGACCAATGAAACTGAATCATGAGCCCTGGAACACAACAATGCACGTGCACACACACACACACCTAATTTATGAAAAAGTTGCAACCACAGAGCAGGAGGATAGTCTTTTAAGAAATTTTTATTTTTAATAAATTACATTGAAACAACTGAGCATCCATGTAGAAAACTAAATGCATCTGGAATCCTCCTTCACACTACACACAAAAACAGTGACACAAAGATTTAAAGACCTGCCTTAAAGCCTATAATGAACACTTTCAAATATATTTAGAAGTATACAGGAGAACAAATTGATCCTTGTATAGTCTCATTTAGAGTCAGCATGTGGGTCCATTAGGGCAAAGATAAGGCTTAAGGGCAAGGACTGAAGGAAACTGGGGATGAGGTAAAGTCAGTAATAGAAGGAAAGAGAGAAGGAAAAGAAATGGCAGCTCCTTCTGCCCTCTTATGTCAGCCATATATGACCTTGCTACTTTCATTAGCCCTCACTTTCAAAGAGCAAGATCTGGAAATTAGTGGCAGCTTGGGAGAATTTTCCCGGGGCCAATGATTTCTTCATTATACCTTCTACTGCAGTCAAACTCCCTAGTAAGTTCTGGAGTACTTATATCCAAGAAATATAATCTGGACAGAACTATTCCAGAAGATCATGACCCGCTGATGTTGGGTTGACTACAGACACCATGAATTAACCAGGGAGGTCAATTGCTTAGCCTCAGTGCCATGTTGTCCACATGTGATGGGAACAAAGGCCTCCCTCTCTCCCCACATGGATGTGAGCTTCTGCTGGAGGGAGGACCTTAGGATCTTGGTCAAGGGTGCTCTGAGTGGAGAGAGGACAGAAAGCAGAACATAATCCTGAGCTAATTCCACAGTAGGTAAGGAGCTTCCAGTGATTACAATGGAAAGGTCTCTTCCAGCACAGGAACAACCACATATCTGTCCCAGAATTGCCTTAGTGAAGTCTCTCCAGCAACAAAATGGCATTGAAGACTCATACACGGAAAGGTGTCAATCTGACAGTTGGTTCTTGAATAAGAATGGATGTCACTCACTCATAAATGGGGTCATATGGTCAAGCTGAGGTGCCCCACGGGAGGAAGTGTGTCACCTTGGTCATGTCACCAACACATGGATAATTGCTTAAATAAGAACTGCCCCCAACTCTGCTTGCTCCACATACTTCTTTCCAGCTGCTCTTACTCATGACAGGACCCTCAGCAAAATTCAGGAGCCCTGAGATTCCAGAAGAGGTATTCTTTGGCTTGGTCATTGATTTCACTGAAGATGGAGTCATCTCGAGAACCACTCTCCCCAGGGCCTGCTCACTTGTTCCAGAGTTGGCATTCTTCCTCAGGTTGGGTGTCAGCGCCTCAAGAACATTTAGGCCGTCCTCACTTAAGAATGGCTTGTGCGGGGACGCCTGGGTGGCTCAGTTGGTTAAGCGGCTGCCTTCGGCTCGGGTCATGATCCCAGCATCCTGGGATTGAGTCCCACATCGGGCTCCTTGCTCGGCGGGAAGCCTGCTTCTCCCTCTGCCTCTGCCTGCCACTCTGTCTGCCTGTGCTCACGCTCTTTCTCTCCCCCTCTCTCTCTGACAAATAAATAAATTAAAAAAAAAAAAAAAAAGAATGGCTTGTGCGACCTCAGCTATTGTGACGGTGGTAAAGCTCAGACAGGAGAGCTCCACTTCCCCATGGAGATAGCTGGTGGCTGAGTTCCAGCTCTGGTCTCCACGCCCTTGGAGATGATACTCATGGTCTTTCTTCTGAGGTGCCGGGAAGGGAGCACCTCCCCTGGAAGATGAAAGAAAAATGGCGACTGTGCCTTTCCTTCCTGATCTCAGAAGGGAGACTCTTGTTCAGGAGAGATTGACGTGAATGATTCTGTGGGAATCTTTGGGACAGTCAGGAAGCTCTCCACGGAGTGAACACAACCGCTCTCCAAACAGCCCCTGAATGACCCTCCTTCAGTGCTTCTTCCTGCGTTTCGGGCCAGCTCCCCGTGAACACTCTGGCTCTGCCAGAGTAGGTTTGCCACAGTCACCATGGGTGAGGGCATGGTGGGCACGGGGTGGAGGGCATTCTCAGATTGCAA
>PISX010018385.1:0-16411 GCA_004024625.1 Mellivora capensis
CCACCAACAGTATTAAGAGAGTTCCCCTTTCTCCACATCAACATTTTTTGTTTCTTGTGTTTATTTTAGCCATTCTGATAGGTGTGAGGTGATATCTCATTATAATTTTGAAATGCATTTCACCAACAATCAGTGATATTGAGCATCTTTTCATGTGTCTGTTGGCCATTTGTACGTCTTTAGAAAAATGTCTTTCATATCCTCTGCTCATTTAAACTGGGTTATTTGTTTTTTGGGGTGTTGGGTTTTATAAGATCTTTATATATTTTGAATACCAACCCTTGCTATGTCATTAGCAAATATCTTCTCCCATCCTGTAGGTTGCCCTTTTGTTTTGCTGATTATTTCCTTCAGTGTGCAGAAGCTTTTTATTTTGATGTATTCCCAATAGTTTATTTTTTTCTTTTGTTTCCCTTGGTTCAGGAGACTTATCTAGAAAGAAGCTGGTGCTGCTGATGTCAAAGAAGTTACTGCCTGTGTTCTTTTCTAGGATTTCTATAGTTTCAGGTCTTACATTTAGGTCTTTAATCCATTTTGAATTTATTTTTGTGTATGCTGTGAGAAAGTGGTCTAGTTTCACTCCTTTGCATGTGGCTGTCCAGTTTTACCAACACTATTTGTTGAAGAGACTGTCTTTTACCCATTGGATATTTTTTCCTGCATTGTCAAAGATTAGTTGACCATATAGTTGTGGGTCCATTTCTGGTTTTTTTTTTTGTGCTGTTCCATTGATCTGTGTGTCTATTTTGTGCCAGTACCAGACTGTTTTGATTACTATAGGTTTGTAATATAATTAAAAGTACTGAATTGTGATGCCTCCAACTTTGTCTTTCTTTTTCAAGTTTGTTTTGGCTATTTGGGGTCTTTTATGGTCCCATAAAAATTTTAGGGTTTTTTGTTCCAGCTCTGTGGAAAATGCTCTTAGTATTTTGATAGGGATTGCTTTAAATGTGTAAATTGCTTTGGATAGTATAGACATTTTAAAAATAGTTGTTCTTCCAATCCACGAACATGGGATGTCTTTCCATTTCTTTGTGTCATCTTCAATTTCTCTCATCTGCGTTTTATAGTTTTCAGTGTCCAAGTCTTTCATCTCTTTGATTAGGTTTATTCGTAGGTATTTTATTGTTTTTGGTGCAATTGTAAATGGGATTGATTCCTTAATTTCTCTTTCTGCTGCCTTATTATTAGTGTGTAGAAATATACATATGTAGAAAACATACAGATTTCTGTATGTTAATTTTGTGTCCTGTGACTTTACTGAATTTATTTATCAGTTCTAATAGTTTTTTTTTTTTGTGAGTTTTTTTCAGTTTTATACATATAGTATCCTGCATCTGCAACTAGTAAAAGTTTTACTTCTTGCTGATTTGGATGTCTTTTATTTCTTTTTGTTGTCTGATTGCTGTGGCTAGGACTTCCAGCACTGTGTTGAATAAAAGTGGTGAGAGTCAATATCCCTGTCTTCTTCCTGACCATAGAGGAAAAGATCTGTTTTTCCCCATTAAGGATATTAGTTGTGGGCTTTTCATATATGACCTTTATTATGTTGCAGTATGTTCCTTTTACACCTACTTTATTGAGGGTTTTTATCATAAATGGTTATTGTACTTTGTCAAATGGCATTTTCTGCATGTATTGAGAAGATCATATGGTTCTTATCCTTTCCTTTATTAATGTGATATATCACATTGATTGGTTTGTGAATATTAAACCACTCTTGTAACCCAGGAATAAATCCCACTTGATTGTGGTGAATGATTTTTTAATGTATTGTTGCATTTGGTTTACTAGTATTTTTTTTCCCTAGATAGGGAAAGGCGGGGGAGGGGCAGAGGAGGGGAGAGAGAATCTTAAGCCGGCTTCACGCCCGGTGTGGAGCCCAACATGGGGCTCTTTCTCACAACCCTGAGATCATGACTTGAGCTAAAATCAAGAGGCAGATGCCTAACGAACTGAACCACCCAGACACTCTGGTTTGCTAGTATTTTATTAGTAATTTTTGCATATATGTTCATCAGAGATATTGGTTTATAGTTCTGGTTTTAGTGGCGTCTTTATCTGGTTTTGGTATTAGGGTAATACTGTCCTCATAGAATAAATTTGGAAATTTTCCTTCTTCTTTTTTTGGGGGGGGGATAATTTGAGAATAGGTATTAACTCTTCTTGAAATGTTTGGTAGAATTTGCCACTAGGTTGAGGCCACCTGGTCCTGGACTTTTGTTTCTTGGAAGTTTTTTGATTACTGATTCAATTTCTTTGCTGGTTATTGGTCTGTTCAAGTTTTTAAATTTCTTCCTGTTTCAGTTTTTGTAATTTGTATGTTTCTAAGAATGTATCCATTTCTTCTAGGTTGTCAATTTTTTTGGTATATAGTTTTTCATAATATAGGATACACATTTTTCTCGAGGACACATAGGAAGTTCTGAAAAAGCAAACACCAAGGGAACTTAATGAAGTTCAAAGAGTCAGTAGTATACCAATCATACTCTGTGACCATAATGCACTTAATTTGGAAGTCAAGTACCAAAAATAACCAACCCTGTTAGAGGGGTAAAAATTGGCGCAACCACTTTGGTCATGTCAGTTGAATATACACAATATATGGCCATGGCTATGGCCCAGCAATTCTTTTCCTGTAACAGAACTACATACATACATACAGTCAACTAAAAATATATACTAGAATGTTCGTTCACAGCAGCACTATTCACAACAGCCCTAAACTAGAAACTACTCAAATGTCCATCAACTGTAGAATGGATAAAGAAATTGTGATCCAGGGTGCCTGGGTGGCTCAGTGGGTTAAGCCTCTGCCTTCAGCTCAGGTCATGATCTCAGGGTCCTGGGATCAAGCCCCGCATTGGACTCTCTGCTCGGCGGGGAGGCTGATTTCCCCTCTCTCTCTGCCTGCCTTCTCTCTTGTGATCTCTGTCTGTCAAAAATAAATAAATTCTTAAAAAATATTGTGATCCATTCTTAAAACGAAGTGTTCTACATCAAGGACTATTAACAAACTATAGTTACATACAACAATATGGATGATCTCACAAACTTCACAAACTTAAGGTTGAAGACCTTCAGGGTACATATTGTTTGATTTCTTTTATATTAAGTACAGAAGCAGGCAGAACTATACTGTCAGCAATCAGGGTAGTGTTTATTCTTAGGGAAGGTAGTGAAGGGAAGGGAGCATAAAGGTGGCCTATGGGGTACTGGCAAAGTTCTGTTTCTTGATTTTGGTGTTGGTGACATGGCTGTATTTAGTTTGTAAAAATTCACTGAGTTGTGCATTTATAATACGTACTTTGTGTATGCATATTATTCTTCAATGAAAAGTTAAAATTAAACCCATATGACTTTCTTATATTTGGAAATTTAAAAGCGTTTATGAAGTAACTTATGAGTAAGAGTATAGTCAAAATGGAAATTTGTAAATGCCTAGAACTACCATAAGGAAAATACTAAATCAAAGTTAATGAAATATAGCCAAAGCAGAAGGAAATGTCTATTTTTGAATGTTTACATTATAAAGGAGAGAAGGCTGAAAAATTAAAGGGGTAAGCATCTAACTTTAGATAGCAAAAGATCAGCAGAGCAAGCCCAAAGAAAATAGAAGGAAAGAAAAATAAGAGTAGACATTAATAAGATAGAAAAAAATAAAGATAAAATAGAGAGGATCAACAAAGCCAGAAGCTGGTTCTTTGGAAAGCCTAATAAAGTAGATAAATCTTTGGCAGGACAGATGATGAGGAAAAAGAGAAGATGAATAAATAAACAATATTAATAATGAAACAGATATCTAGTGCACATTCTGCAGAAATTAAGATGATAAAAGAATGCTATGAACCTCTTTAAACCAATAATTGAATTTGCTAAGAGAGTAGAACTTAAGTGCTCTCACACAAACAGACCAAAAGATATGTGAGGTGATGGATATGTTGATTATTTTTCATTTTGTTGAGAGATAATTGACATACATCATTTTGTAAGTTTAACGTAGACAGCATGATGGCTTGATTTATATATATTGTGAAATGATGACCACCCTCGATTTAGTTAACATCCATCATCTCATATAGACACAATAAAACAAATGAAAAAAAATTTCCTTGTGATGAGAATTCCTAGAATCTACTTTTTAAAAAATTTCCCATGTATCATACAGTAGTGTTATATAGTCATCATATTGTATATTACATCTCCAGTACTTATTTATCTTATAACTGGAAGTTGTACCTTTTGACCACCTTCCTCCAATTCCTCCTCCTCTATCCCTCATCTCTGGTAACCACAAATCTGATCTCTTTTTGTATGCATTTGGTGAGGTTTTAGAGGGTTTGTTTTATTTTTAGATTCTACATATAAATAAGATCATATAGTAGTTTGTTTTTCTTTGTCTGACTTATTTCACTTAGCATAATGCCTTCAGGATCCATCCATGTTGTCACAAACTGTAAGATTTCCTCATTTTTCATGGCTGAATAATACTCCTTTGTGCATGTGTGTAAATGTGTGTGTGGGGGGGTATATATAGATAGATATAGATAAAGATATAACAACTTCTTTATCTATTCATCCACTGATGGACACTTAGTTTGCTTCCATGTCTTGGTTATTGTAAATAATGCTGCTATAAACATGAGTACATATATATTTTTTCAAGTTAGTGTTTTTGTTCCCTTTGGACATAGTTTCAGAAGTGGCATTGCTGGGTCATTTGGTAGTTCTATTTTTAACTTTCTGTGGGTACTCCATGCTGTTTTCTATAGTTGCTATACCTATTTATATATGTGCTGCCGAAGCGAGCACTAGTTGCTATACCTATTTATAATCCAACAGTGCACAAGTGTCCCCTTTTCTACACATCCACACCAGCATTTATTTTTTGTCTTTTTGATGACAGACATTCTAATAGACATGAGGTGATATCTGTGTGTGTGTGTGTGTGTTAAAGATTTTATTTATTTATTTGACAGAGAGAGAGAGAGAAAGAGAGAGAGAGAGAAAGAGAGTAAGAGCACAAGCAGGGAGAGCATCAGAAGGAGAGAGAGAAGCAGGCTCTCCGCTGAGCAGGGAGCCTAAAGCAGGGCTTAATCCCAGGACCTTGGTATCAGGACCTGAGCTGAAGGTAGATGCTTAACCACCCAGGTGCCCTTCTTTGTGGTTTTAATTTGCATTTCCCTGATGAAATGATGCATTTCTCAGGTTATTTGCCCATTTTTAAGGGAAACAAAGCAAGAGTAAACTACTGGGACTACATCAAAATAAAAAGCTCCTACACACTGAAGGAAACAATTAACAAAACTAAAATACTAAAAGGGAGAAGATATTTGCTAATGTCATAGCTGATAAAGGTGATAAATATACAAAATATATAAAGAACTTATAAAAGTCAACACCCAAAAACAAATAATCCAATTAAAAATGGGCAGAAGACACGAAAAGACATTTTTCCAAAGAAGACATACAGATGGCCAACAGACACATGAAAAGATGCTCAGCATCACTGATCAATATATATAGAGGGCGCCTGGGTGGCTCAGTTGGTTAAGCAACTTGGGCTCAGGTCATGATCCTGGAGTCCCGGATCCAGTCCTGCATCAGGCTCCCTGCTTGGTGGGGACTCTGCTTCTCCCTCTGACCTCTTCCCTCTCATGCTCTCTCTGTCTTTCTCTCTCTCTCAAATAAATAAATAGAATCTTTAAAAAAAAGATATATATATAATATTTTATGTATTTATATGTGTGTATATATATACACACATATAAATACATAAAATATATATGTGTATATATATACATATATACACACATATATATACATATATACACACATATAAATGAAAATATAATCGAAATGAAGTAGGAAAAAAAATCCAGCACAGGCCAACAAAGACAAAGTTGATTTTTCAAAACAACTAACAATATAAACAAATTACTGATGAGATTTATCAAGAGCAAAAGGGAGAAGATACAATTTTATGCATGAAAAGGGGAACATAACTAAGATAAAGTAGAGATTAACAAATAGGAAAACACTACCAACTCTATGCCAATGATTTTGCAAATATAGGTGAGGACAAAACCCTATGAAAAAAATTTACCAGAAGAAATAAAATGCTTGAATAATTTTACACTATTATAGTAATTGGAGTAATTGAAACAATAGTTAAAATCTTCTCACAGAGAAAGCATTGATATTTTTATGAGAAGGTTTTATTAAGTTTTTAAAGAAGAAGAAAATATGAAAATTATGTAGGACAGTAGGAAAAGGGGGATGCCTGGGTGGCTTAGTCGGTTAAGTGGCTGCCTTCGGCTCAGGTCATGATCCCAGTGGTCCTGGGATCAAGCTCCGTATCGGGCTCCATGCTTGGTGGGGAGCCTGCTTCTCTCTTGCCTCTACCTGCCGCTTTGCCTGCTTGTGCTCTCTCTCTGACAAATAAATAAATAAAATCTTTTAAAAAAAGAAAGAAAAAGAGAGAACACTGCCCAGTTTGTTCTACAAGGCCAGTATAATATATAAAATAAAACCAGGGGGTGTCTGGGTGGCTCAGTCGTTTAAGCGTCTGCCTTCAGCTCAGGTTGTGATCCCAGAGACCTGGGATCCAGCCCCACATTGGGCTTCCTGCTCGGCAGGAAGCTTGCTTCTCCCTCTCCCACTCCCCCTGCTTATGTTCCCTCTCTCGCTGTGTCTCTCTCTGTCAAATGAGTAAATAAAATCTTTAAAAAAACAACCAGGAAACACATTAAGAGAAAGAAAAATTACAAGCCTAATGAATCTCACTAATGAATGACAATATAATAATCCTAAACAAAATGTTTACAAATTGAAACCACCATGTAAAAAAAGAATACACTACAATCAAGTTGGATTATCCCACAATTGGGATGGTTAGTAAAAGAGGGAAATTTATACATTTCATTACAAAAGTTGCAGAGAAAGCATTCTTCATCTAAAATAAAACACTTAAGGTGGCTTAGTTGAGCATTGGACTCTGGATTTTTACTTGGGTCATGATCTCAGGGTCACGAGATCGAATTCCTCGATGGCTCCTTTGTAGCCCTGGAAACTAATTAAAATTCTCTCCCTCCCTCTCCTTCTGCCTGCACTTCACCCTCCTCAGCACTTGTGCATGTGTGCTCTCTCTCTCTCTCAAAATAAATAAAAAATAAATACTTAAAAAATTTTTTTTTTATTTGAGAGAGAGAAAGAGCATGGGCAGGGGGAGGGCAGAGGGAGAGGCAGATTCCCCACTGAGCAGGGAGCCAGACATGAGGCTTGATCTCAGGACTCTGGGATTATGATATGAGCCAAAGGTAGACGCCCTACGGACTGAGCCACCCAGGTGCCCCTAAATAAACACTTAGTAAATACAAATGGGAGTCTTTTTATTCTTATCAAAATATTTACCAAATACCTAGCACAAACATCATCCTAAACAGGGGGATATTAGAAACAGTCTCTTGAAATGAGAGAAATACGCACATCACTAACACTTGTATTCATTACTGCATTAGGTAGTATAAGCAGTAATAAGCCAGCGTAATAAGACAAGGAATAGTCAATTGAGAAAAACACTGGAAGAATGTAGCAGAAGTGACTTGCTGGGATTTCCAAGTGCAACCCTTAAGAAAGCAACTTTCATGGCCTCTCTCTAGGAATCCAACCACCATGTGAAATGTCCAGCTCTTCCACTAGACAGACTCCATAGAGATGATATGGAGAAGCCACATGGGTAGGGAGAGGCCCTGAAACGGAAGGAATTAAGAAATCTAGCCAACAAGAATTAAGGCCCCACAAACATGACTCTAGTTGGTATTCTAACCAGCCTCCAGTCATTTGAACCATCCTAGCTGAGGTTCCGGATATGTGAGTAAAGATGCCATCTTGGATATTCCAGCCCCAGCAAACATCAGGCAGATGAGATAAGCTGTCTCTGCTATATCCTGTCCAAATACTAGTCCATGGTCTCATGAACAAGATAAAATTGTTACAGTTTTCAGCCACTAAGTTTTGAGGTAGTTATGCAATGGCAGATATTTGACACACCAGGAGTCTAACTATATACTCTTCTCTTGAGTTTCATGACATAAAGGATGTATGTGGTACTTACATAAGTGAGAAATGCTTGAGACCTTTTATCTGAACTCTTGCTATAGACAAATTTTCCCTGGTTGGCAACTTGTATATGATATGGATTGTGTGGCAGATAGATGCCAAGGTGACCTCCAGTGGTTCCTACCTCCTAGTCTTTATGCCTTTGTGTAATCCCTCTGAGTTTAGGCAGGACTTATGAATGTAGGTAAGACACATACACATACAAAGATGATAGGATGTCACTCCCATGGTTAGGTTATGTTATATTGTAAATGTGATGAGATATCACTCCTGTGATTATGTTACATTATGTAAGACTCTTCTTAGCAGACTGGAACTACAGATTCTTGCTGGATGAATGAACAGCCATATTGAAAAAGCTCATCTATCAAAGGACTATGGGTAGCCTCTAGGATCAAAAGAGGCCTCCAGTCTACTGCCAGCACAAAGCTAAGCCCCAGTGATGCAGTCACAAGGAAATAAAGTCTGCCAACAACCCGAAGAGCTTGGAAGTGGATTCTTGTCCGGTGAAATCTCCAAATGGGAATGTAGCCTGGTCAATGCTTTGACTGCAGCCTTGTGAGACTCTGAGCTGAGGATCTAGTCAAGCTGCACCTTGACTCCTAATCCATGGAAAATGTGAAATAATAAATGTGTGGTGTTTTAAGGCCCTGAATTTGTGGTAATTTGTCACACTGCAGTAGAACACAAATTCAGGAAAATTCATGTTGGGGGAGTTTTTTGGAGCATCACTTATATATCCAGCAAAGAAGAGCATTACTATGCAAATACAAGAGGTTATATAAAAGTTCCACACTTAGTTCATTCACAGGGTATAGCTGGTGGTCATCAGTATGCCTCCTGATTTTGATTTGGAATTGAAAAAAAGAGTAAAAATAAATGATTCACTGAAGGAGGTTGAAACTTTGGAATTGAGTTCTAATGAGAGTTGGTATAATGTTAATTGTGGGTTTTGCTTGTTTGTGGTTTTGTTTGGTGCTTGGTGAATGTGTGGTTGAGTAAGGCACTTCCATTGACCTTTCCTAGGGTTTTTGATGGCTTAGTTCTTTCCGAATTTCCGTGTCTCGATGCTCCCAAAACTAGGAAGGATTTAACATTCTAGCCCATGCCATATTAGATCCAGAGTTCCATACCTTTATGATTTCCACAGGAAAGCTACTAACATTAAGTGTTTTATGATTTTTTAGAGGAGTGAGAGGGGTAGTACCTTTTTACTGAGGTTTGGAGAGAACCAAAGTGGGGAGTCATGATGTGCAATGCTCCGATATCATCTCGTTGGTTCCTCCTTTCTCCTCTTCTCTGTCTGTCCTTGTCTGCTTTGGGATCAATAAAGTATTTCCTCTCCTCTTCTCAAGCAGGGAAGTTCTTCCCTCCTTTGGCTCCACTCAAGGTGTTAGCCTTTGTCTGAATTGAGTAATCAAGAGATTTTTTCCAATTAAATATTTTGTATGTGACAGACTCTATCCCTAGCCTACCCAATGCTTATTTATTTCTTTTCCTTACTAACAGATAAAGTATTAATTAATTAAAACTATTAATTTTCCCAAACTTTTCTTAGAGCCAATAAAAGGCATGTAGGCTGTATGGGAAAAACTATAATTCCCTGATATAAAGGGACAGATTCAGCTGGCAGTAGTATCCTTTTGCCCTTTTCCCTTCTTTGGGGCTAAACAGACAAAGGGCTGCAGCCATCTTGTAAACTCAGAGGTGAATAGCAGAGCAGGAAAATAGCAGGGCTACTTTGCTGAGCTGCTTTACTTGCTTTGGTTATCAATCTCTGGACCTACTGTCATAGAAGAGAACAAAAATCTCATATTTAATTAAGTCACTGTTTACTGGGTATCTGTTATACCATTCTGGGTAATACAGTGCTCTTCCCAAAAGGAATTCTGGTGAGTAGTTTATTTCTCTTTCTACTTGTATTTTTATCTTTTTCTGAAGGGCTTATTTTGAACAACTCAAATAAAACTGGGCCTTTTTATTCTCTGCTTAAGTCCACCCTCAGCATGGTGACTTATCTCAAAGTAACATGAATCTGACTGTAAAAAGCAGTCTGGTGGTCACTGGAGCCTCTCGAGCACGGGGAAAACTGACACATAGAGCTCCAGCAAAACTTCCCCAAACCCTTTTCTGCAGAGCTTTCTCTCTGAAGTCATACCCTGAACTATTCTTCTTTCCATCTCTCCTTGATAACTTCCTCAAAACTCTCTCCACTACCCTTTCACCCTCTTTTTTCAGCCTTTGAGTTGAAAGTTTTCTTTAAGAGAAGCTTCATGTCAGCACTTTTGTAAATCAATCTGTCCCCATCTTTTTCCCCTTATTTTGCAGCTTTACCTATAAGCCCTGGCAACACATCAAAGAACCCATGTGTAGGGGCACCTGAGTGGGCCAGTCAGTTAAACATCTCACTTTGGCTCAGATTCCAATCTGAGGGTCCTGGGATGGAGGGAGCCCCACTTTGGGCTCCCTGTTCAGCAGGGAGTCTGCTTGTCCCTCTGCCTGTGCAAATCAATCAAATCAATAAATAAAATCTTTTTTTTCCTGTGCAAATCAATCAAATCAATAAATAAAATCTTAAAAAAAAAAGAATTCATGTGCAGTTATAGACTTGTCTTCAGAAGGCAACTGAGGGAGAGAGCTATGAATAGGGACATTTGAAAATTCCATCTCCCCCCCCCCCCCCACCAACCCCATGTATTAGCCAGGGTTTTCCAGAAAAATAGAACCAACAGGATTGAGTGGTTGGTTGGTTGGTTGGTTGGCTGATTCATTTTAAGGAATTGGCTCATGTGATTATGAGGTTTTTAAGTCCTAAGATTTACATTTGGCACTTTGGAGTCCCAGGATTGCTAAAGGTGTAATTTAAGTCTGAAAACTGGGGACTCAAGACCTAAGAAAATCCCATGTTTCAGTTTGAGTCCAAAGACTGAAAATAAATAAATAAATAAATAAATAAATAAATAAAACAACCAATGGACTAGCTCTTAGGCTAGGAGGAATTCCTTTTTATTTGAGGGAGGGCCAGACTTTTTGTTCTATTCAGGCCTTCAACTGATTGGGTGATGCCCACCCATATTAGGAAGAGCAATCTGCTTTGCTCAGTCTACTAATTCAAATGCTAATGTTACCCAGAAACACCCCCACAGACACTTTCAGAATAATGTATGACCAAATGTATGGGCACCCCAAGGCCCAGTCAAGTTGACACAAAAAGTTAATCATCATAGCCCATCACATTTGTATCTCTCACACAGCTGTCCATTATATGTGCCAACTCCCTAGGTTCATTTCTTCACCCTTCCCTTTCCTCTTCCCATCCTCTTTTCACATCAGGCTATTGGTTCTATGTCCTAGAGTAGACTCTTTCCTCTCCCTCTTCCCCACCTTCAAACCTCTGTTCATCTTTTTTTTTTTTTTTTTTTTTAAGATTTATTTACTTATTTAGAGAGAGGGTGGGGGCAAGGGCAGAGGAAAGAGAGAGCCTTAAACAGACTCTGTGCTGAGTGCAGAGCCTGACAGAGGACTCGATCCCAGGACCCTGAGATCATGACCTGAGCCAAAATCAAAAGTCAGATACTCAACCGACTGTGCCACCAGGTGTCCCAAACCTCTGTTCATCCTTTAAGAGTTAGCTCACATCTCACTTCCTCTGTAAATTATTCCTTGATTCTCCCAATTCAACATAAGTGCTCTCTTTTCTGTATGCCCAGTATTTTGTGTGACTCTCAAACGTGTACTTATCTATTATGTGTTCTATTCATGTTTGTCTGACATGTCTGTGTCCTGTAAGTGCTCTCCACAGAGTGGAGGGTGTGACTGAAGTGGCTGGGAAGAATTAGTGATGCCATATTTGCATAGAAATAGCAGCAATAATTAAAATTTGTCATGTGAGGGCGCCTGGGTGGCTCAGTGGGTTAAAGCCTCTGCCTTCCGCTCAGGTCATGATCCCAGGGTCCTGGGATCGAGCCCCGCATCGGGCTCTCTGCTCGGCAGGGAGCCTGCCTCCTCCCCTCTCTCTGCCTGCCTCTCTGCCTACCTGTAATTTTTCTGTCTGTCAAATAAATAAATAAAAATCTTAAAAAAATAAAATAAAATAAAATTTGGCATGTGAATAACTGGTTTCACTCTAATAAGAAAGATGCCTTAGTTGAAAGTAAGTTTTAAAATGGAAATGTGTATGATAATAATACAAATAGCTAATCATAAAAGCCCTATTGTGTCCCAGGCAGTACATTAAATGATTCACATATATCACCTTATTTAATCCTCACATCAACACTATGAAACAAAGCCTAATAACCCTATTTTACAAATGAGGAAACTGAGGGAGAGAGGGGGTAAAGTAACTTGGCAAGGTCACAAAGCTAGATGCTGTGGAGCTGGAGTTTGAACCCAAGCATAAATGTGTAATATTGCGAAAGGCAGAGGTGTGTTAGGTTCCCAGGAGGAAAGCGGCACACCTATGTAATCTATTATGTGCATTCTTGATTCTCCCCACCCCCCACCCTGAGAGCATTCCTTGTACTCTTGCCCACCAACAACGTTTTTTTGCCCCTTTCTCCTGTTTTCCCTCCTCAAAAAATGCTATTAATTATTATAATGAAAACCTTTCTGGAAAAGCAACACCAGGCACCACATGCATTCCAAGCCTGGTTTTCGTTACCAGATTTGCTTTCTACACATGATTCTTACCATGAGCGTGAAGTTATGGTGCCCTTCTTGTGACATGATGTAGTTGGCTTTGCTTTGTGGTTGGTGCTGCCAACCTCTGGATTAAATAATAAAGAGCCAATTGTATATTTCAGGGCTATTATACCATTTAATCAGGATTTAAAGAAAACTGTATAGAATAATGGAATCTGTAAGTGTATTTATAATTAATGCTATTTTCATTTCACTGAAGTAAAAACACATTATGCAGATTATCAAGTGAGGAATGTCTTAATTTTTCTTTTCTGGGTATGAAAAATTTTATATCTAGAGTCTCCCTCCACAATACCCCTTAAAAAATTATTATGACTTTCCATTGGAAAAAGTGGGACTGGTAAGTTCTAACATATTTTTTATAGTAGAAACTAAAAATTAACTAAATAATAGGATATTTCCCACATTATCATATATAAGCAAATGTAGTATCTTTAAATTTCATACATTACAATCTAAGAAAAGGTACTGAATTGAGGTAACTATTCTTTTAGTTTAGGATTTTATTTATTTTTATTTATTTGAAAGAGAGAGAGTGAGTGAGAGAGAGGATAAGCAAGGGGAGGGGGAGAAGTAGATTCCCCTGCTAAGCAGGGAACACAACACAACACGGGAGTTGATCCCAGGACTCTGGGATCTTGACCTGAGCTGAAGGCAGAAGCTTAACGGACTGAGCCACCTAGGTGCCTTGAGGTAAATATTCTTATAATTTAATTACCTTCTCAAGAATTTTCTTACAGGAATCTTGCAAAATGTACTATTGTAGGAACAAACTTTTACCTTGGAGGAAATGAATCCTCAACACCTAAAGAGCTACTCTATAAATCATGGTGTTTTCAGAACAAAAATAGCAGTTCTTTCACAGTTTTCTGATAAGCAAATGAGAGTAAAAAAGTAACTTCATATCTCACAAACTTCTTTTTGATGGAAGAAAGAGCACACAAATCAGGCATTTAATGCAAGAATGTAGACTTTTTCAAGATGATTCTTTGGTACCAGACCTGTGCATACATTGTGGTCTTTGGGACCAAGAAGCTGAACTTGCTGTGAGAGTTTTGCTTTGAGGGAACAGAATGGGCTTTACCAGCAACCCACTTATTACGAAACAGCTTAGGAAAGGCTTCCAGAGAAAATACAAGAAATCTGCTATGTATTTAGAAATGTTCTTTCCCAGATATGGAAGGGACATCACTTGCAAACTTAAAATATTTTAGAAGAGAAGGCACTGGCCTACATCTACTTAAGTAGGACATTTCAGGAGTCCTTATGCTGGTTGGTATAGAGAATTACCTATTTCAGAAAGTCTGATATTCTAACTAGGAAAAACGACATCCTTTCTACCTTTTAATTCTTTCTGGTGACTCGAATCATCAATTCAGACTATTTTGAGAGAGAAGAATTAGAGCTAGAGAATTGGAATAAAATTTCTGGGGCCAAATTCACACTGACCTTGGGCAAATCTTTTACCACTTTGGGTCTAGGGTTCCCCTTCACCCCACCCCCCACTGCATTTAAGTAGCTGGACTTGATCCCAGGTTTGCTGGTCTGATAGAAGAAGAATATGTGTCCTTGGCTGGAGAAGTAGGAGATGATGTGGTAATTTTATGTATTTTATTTTTAGTTATTAAAGACTTGCTTTCTTAAACAGAAAGTTAGGATGGTGATATATGTTTGTCAAGAATTTGATCTATGATTGAGCAACAATGATAGAAATCCAAATTATTGCTTTCTTCTCTTGAAGGATCATAGGGACAAACCTGCCTATAATTATATGTTGCTTAGGTATGGCACTTTTCATTAGATGATGTCAAAGTGTTTTGTAAATGTTAATTAAGATTTGCCTTTTCCCTGTGAAGTGAGTGTGATTGTTTTCCTGGTACACAGAGCAGCAGACGGACAGAACACCTTAGAGGCTGCCCACAATTACCCTCATGAACAGTTCATCCAGATTCAGAGGGACTATTTATAAAGTTACTTAGTCTAACATGCAACACCATATAGCTACTTGGTAAAGATTAAGTAATTAAGAAATTTTTGAAAGGCCAGTTGGCCTTGGTGCCACTGACTAAAGTTCTCAGATGCATCAGGAAGCTTGTATTCTATGCAGAAATGGAGGCAACCCTAAGTGAGGGAGGGAAAGTTACTAAGAGACTAACTGGCTCTGTCTTCTCTTGAGAAGTTAGTTGCAGGCTTCCTTATTCCCACCTGGTATGCTAGGCAGGTTCTATGGCATTGGGTGGGGTTTGTAAAAAAGCAGGATTTTTGAGGAATGGGGATACTCTGCAAGGTGTTACTGTGGGTACTACTGGCGATTTCAGGGTCTAAAGAGAGCAAGCTAAGGGTTGGATAAATGGTGTCTTACTTTTCATAAAAGCACAAAAATTCTGAAGCACCCCCCAGAGACTGCTAGAATAATCCCTGAGTGCCTTATAGGATTATTGAAGCCTATTTTTGTATGTTCTTTTTTTTTTAACAGTTTTTTTTTTTTTAGGATTTTATTTTACTTATTTAACAGAGAGAGATAGAGTGAGAGAGGGAACACACGCAGGGGGAGTGGGAGAGGGAGAAGCAGGCTTCCCGCTGAGCAGGGAGCCCAACGCAGGGCTCAATCCCAGAACACTGGGATCATGACCTGAGCCGAAGGCAGATGCTTAATGACTGAGCCACCCAGGTGCCCCTATTTTTGTATGTTCTTAACATAGGAACATTTTGTTCTTATGAGTGTTCACTTGGTGGCCATGTGAAGAAGTGGCTGGTAGACAAAAAAATAGTAGTTACTGTGGAATTTATTTTTTCCTTCTTCTCTCATCACCTCACCCCTGGACCACTGCCTCTTCAAATGTTTTGTCATATTTACTTGTTTCTTCTTCAGTCTGTTCTGTGCACAACTGCCAGATTAGCTTAAGCATTGCTTTCATGGTACATCTCTTCTTAGAAATCTCCCATGTTTGCACAACAACATCAACCAAAACAGCAATAAATATAATCCGAGTCCTTAGTTATGGGTGGACATTATACTAAGGGCTTTATATACCTTATTTTTACTTCATTCATAAAAATTTCTGTATGATTTGAACACCCCTCCAAAATTGGATCCTACCCTCCTTTTCCAGTTGCATTTTTTCCCATTCTAACATGAACTCTCTCCTCTGGTGGGACTGTGTCTCATTTCTCCGTCCACCCCCACCCCTGCCCTAAATGCTGTGCCTATTATCTTTGACTCATCGTTTCCCCCTCATTGAATGGGCTTACTTCCTTTGACCATTCAATTCATCTTTCAATGAACAGCTCGAGTCCTACTTCAGGGCTTCTGTCAACAATTATATGTTCCTTCCATGTACTATTCACTGTTGTTGAATTACATAATTATCACTCAATTACTTGCCAATCTAATTTCTGGTAGACTATCAGGACATATTGAGTACCAATGTGGAGGATGTTTCTTGATCCCTCCATTTTCTGTTGGATCATCATTCCTTCTAGACTTGGTTTCTATATTAGGCAGAGGATAGGCTAAGTTATCATGCAGTAGTGAAGACTCAAATCTTAATGATTTCTAACAACAAAGGTTTATTTGTTACCTATA
>PISX010018385.1:16511-40927 GCA_004024625.1 Mellivora capensis
GAACTTACTTAAAAACAAGTCCTGGAAACCAGTCCCAGGTAACAAAGCCCAAATACAAGGATGGGTCAGGCCAGGTGGAGGTATCCAATTAGTGGGGGCGCATACTGTCTCCCTAGCTACCAAGGAGTATGGGCCCCGCCCTTTGGGTGCCCTTTGGGCGCCAATTCTGACCAAGGTGATAGGCTTGTTCAAATATCTACTATAGGGTAAATTGTAATTCAATTGGTCACTTATGTGTGACCTAGCATGACTCTGAAGCTTTCTCTGTGTGTTACAACCTCATTGGCCACCTGTGCGTGGCCAGGCCCAACCATATGGCCTTTGCCCTTAAAAGCTAGTCTGTAAGGCAGAGAGAGGTCACCCTCTCTGTAAGAGGCACGGCCCAAAACGGTCAGTTTGTTTCTTGATGCTTGGCGTGAAATAAAGCTTTGCTTGACCTTCGCTTTGTATCAGTCTCGCTCCTTTAATTATGGACCCAACACCCATCAGAAAGGAAACCAGAATATTTGCCAGAAACGCTCATGATTAATACAACGTCATTTTCTGTATAGACTAGACCAGGGGTTTTCAAGCTTTTTGATTATATCCCATTATGAAAACTACCTTCTACATCACAACTAAATATACAATACACATATACATGTACTTAACTGAGACAAAGGTTACTAAAAGTAATTTACTGTTATTTTTTATTCCATTCCATTTAACTTCATTTTTACAAAAATGGACAACATCCACTAAATTGGTTTGATGATCCACTGATGAATTGTGACCCAGGATTTGAAAAGTAATTGTCTAGAAGCCATGAGCCCAGCAGCCTCAACATTTTCTCACTGCTAATCCCAATTTTTTTCTCACTGAAATCCCATTCCATACATTCGCCTTCTCTATATCTATACCCTTGTTAAGTACTGCTAGTGAAAAACCATATAGTTATGAAGATTTACAGGAGGTTGGAGACAGTACATTTGTAGAAGTATGATCACCATAATCGATTTCATCCAGCAGCTCTTTGTGTGTCCTATTCCCCTCACTGTCTTCTCTCTGCAAACGAGTCAACATGCACACATTAAGGTCATTTAGGGACATGCTCATTCAACTTCTCACCTCATGCTTATAACCTTATCAATATCTGCATTCTCTCTCACTTCCTTTCATCTGGTCTTAGAGAAGGAGGTGCTGCTTTATGAAGTGCTCTTAATTAAGTATTCAAGTGTTTGCCTGCTTCCTTCAGGAACAGGTCTATAACATTGGGCTTGCATTGTAATCATCCTACCTGTTTCACCTTTTTCTGGCTGCTTTTAGGTAAGCTATTATTTTTCTCTCGGGCTCATTATTTATCTCTTGGCCTCAAACACCTACTTGTCATTCTTAAATGCAGGAAGTATAAGGCAAATGGATCTTTGGCCCGCACCCTGTTCCTCCTGAGTCACCTGCTCTCTGCCTTCCTATCTTGGAGCTCACAGGAGATTAGCTTTATCATTGGCTCTCTCCTGGCTTTTGAGAGTCAGGAAGACCAGCATACTTACATGTGGGGTTACGGTAGTATATCCTAGGAACCAAAGTTTGCTAAATAAATGAGAAGCTCTTCCCAGTAACCACTGCCTCTGATCCTCACTCCCAAATCTGGTTCACAGGGAAGGAACCCTACCTCAGGTCATTCCACTAGGAGCCTGAATGGTTACTGCCTCACCTCTACCCAGTTAGTTGCCTGAGGGTCCCAGCACATTGTTACTCAAGAGAGACCAATATCTTGTGGGAATGGACAAGAAGGAGTTGCCTTCAGGATGCCCTTTTCTGGGACCAAGATAGCTAATTACTTCCTTACTGATTTCTTTCATTTACTGTCAACTTTCTCAAAAAGTAAACTATACCTGTTTTCTTTCTTTCTTATCTTACATTTGCTTTAGAATCCACTGCAATAAAACATTAGCCCCACCACCTCCCTGAAACTGCTTTGGCAAAGGCAACTATTGACCTACTAATTGCCACATGCCTTGTAATCTTCATGGTTCTCAGGTCTTATTGACCCCTTGGCTGCATTTACTCTGTTGACCACTCCTGTTCCTTTTCTGACTCTCTCTTTGGCTTTTGTGACAATACGCTTTTTTAGTTCTTCCCTTGTTTCTCTGATTCTTCTTTGTCTCCTCTTCTGAAATTCCCATCTCTCCTATGTCTTATTTTTGGTGTCACCCATAGTTGTGTTCTCTCCTTTCTCACTCTACTTGCTGTCCTCTGTGTAAACCAATCCAATCTTTTAACTTCTATATTTAGCCACCTGTATGTGAATGAGTCAGAAATTCAGGCCTCTAGTTCAGATCTCTTCTGAAGTCTAGATCTATTTCCAACAGCTGCCAACAGGACATTTCTTCCTGAACATTCCACAGGCATTCTGAACTCAGCAGTTCAAAATGGAAAATAATCTTTTTCAGAAGTAGCAGCTCAGGAGGTGGCAAACCAAGGCCAAAGGGCCAAATATGGCCTGCTCCCTGTTTTTATATGGCCCAAGGACAGACAATGGTTTTTACATTTTTTAATGGTTGGAAAAGTCAAAATAATATTGTTTCAGAAAACATGGAAATTATATGAAATTCAAAGTTCAGTGTTTATGAGGAAAGTTTTATTGTAACACAGTGTTACCCATTTGTTTATGTTATTGTTCATAATTGGCTATAGCTTTCACTACAATGGCAGAACTGAGTAGTTGTACACTTCACAATGCCTAAAATATTTAGTATTGGGACCTTTGCAGAAAAAGGTTTGCTGACTCCTGGTGCAGCTAAATAGACCAAGTTTTATTTATTTATTTTAAAATGATTTTATTTATTTGTTTGCCAGAGAGAGAGCGTGAGAGAGTGAGAGTACAAGCTGGGGGAATGGCAGGCGGAGAGAGAAGCTGGCTTCCCGCTAAGCAAGAAACCCAATGCAGGACTCCATCCCAGGATCCTGGGATCTTGACCTGAGCTGAAGGCAGATGCTTAACTGACTGAGCCACCCAGGCGTCCCAAGACTTTGTTTTAAATCTCAGCTTTACCACTTATTCTCCATGTCACCTGGGCAAAATATTCTACTTCTCTCAATCTCGATTTTCTTGTCTGAAAATGAGAATAATCATACTTACTGCTCAAGGTTCTTTGTAGATTGAATGAGATAAAGCATGTAAGACATTTGGCACAGTGCTTGATATATATTACCTCATAAATGTTAAACTATTGTTATTTCTTCCCAAACTCACTCTTCCTCTTGTTTTTTTCTCTTTAGGATAGCTACATGGTCCACCAGTCACCCAAGTCAGAAATCTGAGAGTCACTATAGGCCTCCCATGCTATTTGTTGTTGATTTTACCTCCACAAAATCTAAGATGTTCAAATTTTTTTCTTCATAGCTACTGCTACTTCCTTTGTTCCCACTCTAATCTTCTCTCACCTGGATTGTCCTTAACTTGTCTCCCTGAGTCAGATCATGTCCCAATTTTCTGTTTTCTATACTATAACACAAGTGAATATTTTAAAGTGAAAATCTTATTGTATTACTCTCCATCTTAAAGCCATGCAAGGACTCCCCATTTTCTGCAAGATAAAGCCCAAGCTCCTTTCACTTTCCTCCATGGTTAGTTCTTTGCTCAGTCTTCATTTTCACCATGCCTATATTGGACATCACGCACCAGCTCATTATGGCTTGAAATTTTCAAGGCTACCCAGAATGCCCTTCTTCCCCCGTCGTTCCAGGAAGATGCTACTTCACTTTCAACATTCAACCCAACCATCACTGCCACTATGAAATAAGTTTTCTTTAGTTCTAACCTCTTCCAATTTTTAAAAGAATATTTATTTATTTATATATTTAGAGAGAGTGGGGGAGAGCGAGAAAGAGCAAGTAGAGGGAGGGACAGCATGAGAGAATCTTCAGACAGAGTCCCTGCTGAGTAAAATCCTGACATGGGGCTCATCCCATGACCCATGAAATCAAAACCAAGAGTCAGAGTCTTAACTGACTGAGCCTAGGCACCCTGACCCCTCACTATTCTTGTTCATCATTGAACACTCCCTTTTTTGAGTTCCCATGGACACTTATGTTCTTTTTTTTTTTTTTTTTTTAAATAGGACACTTATGTTCTTTAATCATAGCATGGAATTGTGATTCTAGGTTATAAACTCCTGGATAACATGATATGTATTCAAGTCCCAGAAGTTAGTACAGTGTTGACACATTGTGGAAACTTACAAACATTTATCAAAAGAAAGAATCAGCAAAGTCCTACAAAAAATACACACATTTATAAAATGAACATTTATCAATCTGTCTTTTCCTTCTGTGATTTTTCAGAAGATGCAAGTGATTCTTTTTTTTTTTTTAAAGATTTTATTTATTTATTTGACAGATAGAGATTACAAGTAGGCAAGAGAGGCAGGCAGGGAGAGAGAGGAGGAAGCAGGCTCTCCGTGGAGCAGAGAGCCCGATGAGGGGCTCCATCCCAGGACCCTGGGATCATGACCTGAGCCGAAAGCAGAGGCTTTAACCCACTGAGCCACTCAGGCGCCCCCAAGTGATTCTTTTTTAAGATTTATTCATATGAGAGAGAGGGAGAGTGCATGCGTGTGCACATACTTGCGTGTGAGCATACAAGTGGGGGGAGGTGTAGAGGAAGAGAGAAGGGGACAACTAGACTCCTTGCTGAGCATGGAGCCTGAGACAGGCCAACTTGGGGCCTGATGTGGGGCCCCATTCCAGGACCCTGAGACCATGACCTGAGCCAAAGTCAGATGGTTAAGGACTGAGCCATCCAGGTGCCCTGATCAGTGATTCTTTTTTTTTTTAAATTTAAATTCAATTAGCCAACTTACAGTACATCATTAATTTCAGAGGTAGCATTTAATAAGTTATCAGTTTTGTATAATACCCAGTGCTCATCACATTACATGCCCTCCTTAATGCTCATCACCCAGTTACCCCATTACCCCACCAACCACCCCTCCAGCAACCCACAGTTTGTTTCCTATAGTTAAAAGTCTCTCATGGTTTTTCTCCCTCTCTGATGACTTCCCATTCTGTTTTCCCTCCCTTCTCCTATGGCCCTCTGCCCTTTTTCTTATATTCCACATATGAGTGAAACCACATGATAATTGTCTTTCTCAGACTGACTTATTTTGCTAAGCATAATACCCTCCAGTTCCATCCATGTTGATGTAAACTGTAAGTACTCATCCTTTCTGATGGTTAAGTAATATTCCATTCTATACATATACCACATCTTCTCTATCCCTTAATCTGTTGATGGACATCTCAGCTCTTTCTACAGTTTGGTTATTGTAGACATTGCTGCTATGACCACTGGGGTGCAGGTGCTCTTCAGATCACTCCACTTGTATCTTCAGGGTAAATACCTATTTGGTATTCATTGTTGGGTCGTAGGGTACCTCTATTTTTAACTTCTTGAGGAATCTCCAAAGTGTCTTCCAGAGTGACTGTACCAACAGTGTAAGAGGGCTTCCTTTCTCCACATTCTCGCCAACATTTGTTGTTTCCTGTCTTATTAATTTTAGCTATTCTGACTGGTGTGAGGTGGTATCTCATTGTGGTTTTGATTTGTATTTCCCTGATGTCAAGTAATGTGGAACGTTTTTTCATGTGTCTATTAGCCATCTGTATGTTTTCTTTGGAGAAATGTCTATTCATGTCTTCTGCCCATTTCTTGACTGGATTATTTGTTTTTTGGGTGTTGAGTTTGATAAGTTCTTTTTTTTTAAGGTTTTATTTATTTATTTGACACAGAGAGAGAGAGAGCAAGCACAAGCAGGGAGAGAGCCAGAGGGAGAGGGAGAAGCAGGCTCTCCACCGAGCAGGGAGCCCGATGTGGGGCTCCATCCCAGGACTCTGGGTTCCTGACCAGAGCTGGAGGCAGATGCTCAACCGAAAGCCATCCAGGTGCCCCGAGTTTGATAAGTTCTTTATAGATCTTAGATACTAACCTTTTATCTGATATGTCATTTGCTAATATCTTCTCCCATTCTGTAGTTTTTAGTTTTATTCTGTAGCCTTTTAGTTTTATTGACTATTTCCCTTGTTGTGCAGAAGCTTTTTATTTTGATGAAGTCCCAGTAGTTCATTTTTGCTTTTGTTTCCCTTCCCTTTGGAGACATGTCTAGCAAGGATCTGTTGCAGCTGAGGTCGAAGAAGATGCTGCCCATGATCTCTAGGATTTTGATGGATTCCTGCCTCAAATTGTGGTCTTTCATCTATGTTAAGTTTCTCTTTGTGTAGGATGTGAGAAAAATGGTCCATTTTCATTCTTCTACATGTGGTTGTCCAATTTTCTCACCAGCATTCACTGAAGAGACTGTCCTTTTTCCATTGGATCAAAGTGATTCCTAAAGTGTTGTATCTCTGCACCAGCATCACCTGGAAATTTGTTAGAAAGACAGATGCCTAGGCCTCATACCACACTTCCTGAATCAGAAATTGTGGAAGTGGGGCCCAGTAAACCATTTCAATAAGGCCTTGAGTTAATTTGGATGTGTGCTAAAATTTGAGAACAACCATTCTAGACTAGTTTTTCTCAAACTGTGACTGTGGACCACCTGTATTAGAATAATCTAAGTTGACTGTTGAAGCTAAAGATGGTGGACCCCATCCCAGAGTCTTTGGGTGCATGAAATAGCTATAGTTTCAACACTGGCTGCACATTAGAAGTACCTGCCAAGACTTAAAAAAAAAACAAAAACAAAATAAAAAACCAGTACTCTGACTTTGTTTCCAGAGCTTCTGATTCTTTGGGTTTGGTGGAAGACCCAGCACAAGTTTTTTCAAAGCTTCCCAGGTGATGAAAATATACAGCCAGGGTAGAGCACGGAATATGATGGCTCACCTTCTAGTCCTAGCTGTGTGACTTTGGTTAGGTTAATTCTGTTTCACTTCCTTGTCTGAGGATTAAATGAAGTAGTATGTGTGGAATGTTTACCACAGGGTATGACCCACAGCAAGCTTTTAATAGATGTTAAATACATTTTAATTAATGAATATAAGCCCTTATGGTCCTTTATAAACACCAACATTTAGGAACCATGGAGCTAGAGGATATCCTTATTCCCTGAAACTGACTGAGTGCTGGTGAATTACTTTGCTCTTTAGATGGCTTGATCAGGTACCTTGTAAAACTCTCAACTTTCTGGTATGTTATTTCATCCAGGTAATCAATCCTAACTAAACCTGATCATGGTGATAAAATGTAGGTATACCTGCAGAGACACACAATGTTTAAAGTACTTTAAAAGTATCTATCATCATCTCTTGCTCAGAAGTGTTTCACAGGTGTGTCTCTTCTTCCTAGTTAGATTCTAATTCTCCTGGGGCGGACCGAACCTTATATTTGCTTTTCATATTATAGTACCTTGTAGAGTGTTAGAGATATCGGAGACCTTCAACTTGACTAAAACACAGGCTCCACACATGCCAACTCGGTCCTGCCTTGTGTGATCCTTACTGGGTTTTCTGAATTCCTTGGGTCTTGATTTCCCCATCTGGGAAAGGGAGAGAGTTAGTTATTTCAATTTACTTCCAGGGCTGAAATTTACTTTCAAGGCTGAAAAAGTGTCTATATAGCTCCTCAGAATTTCTAGTAAGTTTCAAATATTCAAACAAAACAGATACAAAGTTCCCCCACAGTTGTGTTGGAGCTCTGAGTATTTATCTGAGGTTGCTGGTATTTCCAGGTATTTTAGTAAAGCCTTGCTTTACTATGATATCTCATTGTGAATGATTTTAATATGAATTGTGTAAATGCCCAGCTACAAAAAGAATTAAGTTTTCAGACACCCTTGCTTTTTAAGCCTCTCTTTCCTTTTTATTTTTCTCCTGAAATTCTAAAAGTCATCTATTTTCTAAGATTTCATTGGCACCTTGCAAAAGAGAAATAATAATTAATTATAGAAGCATGAAGTGTCACTATATGAATCTCATATAATTTGTAGACTAAGAGTATGTTAAACAGATGAAGATTATGATTTTCATTCAGGATGAAATATCTAAATTTTGTTTCCAGGACACTGGTTGTAGTATTCCAGTAATCAGAGCTTTGTAATGATGTCATCTTCATGATTTCTATCATTGAACTGCATTAAAAATGATTGTCACCTTTGAAGTTCTTTGGTCAGAAATCAGTAGATCAGAGAGTATTCCCTTTGAACTGATGTTAAAACAGAACTTAGAGAATCAGAACTGAGCTGGAGATTCTCTCAAGCTTACCTTTCTTCACTATCATTACTGTCTGTAACTTCCTCTGTCCTCACTTAAATCACAGAACATTGTTCTTAAGTTTTTATATGTAGTTACTACAGTGCTTAAGGCAGCTGGTTTTTATTTTAGTTAGAATTAGTCACACTGTTCTCTGGCCTTGGAATTTGTAAGAGTTTTGGATGGAGAGACTTCTTGGAAGCTAAGGCCTGTGTAATTTTGTTAGTTTTTTTGGCTTGCTGAATTCACTGCTGTGGTTCTTGACAGATGAAGGGTGTGTGTGAATTGGCTGTAATTTCTTTGTTGTGTCAGGCAAAACTCTGCACTGGGTGACTTTTAATAACCCAGTTTTATTTACTTTCTGAATGTTGGAGCATTCAGGGCTCCTAAAAAGAGGTTGGGTAGTTATGAGTGCTCTTAGGTTGTTTTATTACTATAAGATTTCCCCAAATACTTCCAACTGTGTACTGATACAAGAAATATAATTAGATTTATGAGGATTTGTAGCATGATTCTGGTATATCTGTTTGAGTATTTGGGCTTAGATTACCTATTTAAGAAATTCTCTTTTATATCATATTTATCCTTCAGATAAGTCCATTAGGAATCACTTAATTTTCCACCATTGAAATTTCTAGCCACATCAGTGTATCTTTGTATTTCAAAATTGGTTTCCTTTCTTGTGTTTGATCAAATTCTCATGGTAAGTTTTGCAATTCATTTTGTAATGATGTTACAGCTAATTTGTTCTTCCATCTAAAAATTCCAGTGAATCCTTGCATTTGTCAGACATTTATTGAGTCTCTGCCACATGCTAACCCCTGGGATAAAGGCTGGGATACCGTGGGAATGCAGAGGTGGACAGCAGTCTCTTTTCTCAGGAGCTTGCAGTTAAGAGGGTGGCAGGTGAGAAAAACAAATAATCTGATATACAATGTGCTTAGAGATGTGCTGGAGACAATGCCTGAAGCAAATTTCCTCTATTTCTTCCTTGCCAGAGGAAGTCAGGGAAGGTCTTTCTTCATTTGCAGCCTCTTCTGAAAACTAGGGAGGACTCCATGATTTGGAGCACAGAAGGGGTGTAGGTTTCCAGTTAGTTCTTGAGGAAACAAAAGAGAACAAGAAGCTTTTGCACACGAGGTGGTGCTGCTGCTCTGTAGCAGGAACTGGCAGGCCATCACTCCCAGAGGCAAGTAAGAGGCTCCTATCATCTTTTGGCTTGTGCTGAAAAGCTAGGTTTTTAACCTTTATTGTCTTTGGCCTTCTGAAGCTTTTAATTCCTAGGTACATTTGCTTTCTGAATGAAAATATCTGCTTCTTCTCCAAAGTGCTACTCCTCTCCCATCTTAAGGGAGTTGAGGGAAATTGGAAGGGGAGGTGAACCATGAGAGACTATGGACTCTGAAAAACAACCTGAGGGGTTTTGAAGGGGAGGGGGGTGGGGTGGGAGGTTAGGGGAGCCTGGTGATGGATATTAGGGAGGGCATGTATTGCATGGAGCACTGAATGTGGTGCAAAAACAATACTGTTACGCTGAAAATAAATTTTTTAAAAAAGGGAATGCTTTTGCTTTTTCTAAAAGTTATTGAGGCTTTCCTGGGAGTATCCTTGAGAAATATGGTATTTACTACATATATGCTCAGATTTTGTTTTGCTTTTGTGATTTGGGGTTGGCCTGACAAACTTTTGGAATGGCTTTGGCTGTGGAAGGACTTTTTTGAACCGCTGGAATGAGTCAGGAGAGGGAGGCCCCCAAATACTGAATTGCATTAGAGGAGTTTTTTTTTTTCTTACAATTGCTGCAGTATTTCTGGTAAGAAAAGTTATTAGGTGTTTATGGATGTTTCAAAAGACCAAGGGAAAAAAAGCAGATTCCATGTTAAAATATCCACTTGGGGACCCTTAACACTCCGAACAGAACCTAGGTTGGGAATGCCAGAGAGTGTGATCAGTGTAAACCAGCAGTTGTTTCTAACATGGGGGTGTTAGCTGGATGCAGTCCAAGAGGAAAGGGGTTGCCAGAGCATTCCCCTGGGTGGATAGGTTGGCTTGGCCAGGTGGATCAGGAATACAGGTTTTCCTCCTACTGAGTCACATCCAACTTCTTAAACAGGGAAAACCCAGCTCAGTTAATGGAGATCTCTTTCCCTGTCTGTCTCCTCCAGGAGGTATGGAGGGAAGCAAGCTATGGGAAGAGGTGAAAACTCAGAGTTCCAAAAGGGGAAGAGAGAGGAAGTATTTTAGGCTAATAATTTTGGGTTACTGTTTTAGATTAAAATGCTTTTCCTCCCCTATTGGACATGAGGCTGCTTTGAATTGTTTTTTGCAGAGCAGGTGAGGGAGTGGCTTTAACCTGGTCCAGTCCCTCATCTGATCCACTTTGGAATCCACAGGCCACATTTACTATTCAGAATCTAGCATTTGGCCATAGGTTCCTTTAACACTCAAGTTTTGGAATATTTGGAGGGAAAAATGTTATGAAAATTTTGGCAGATAGTTTTTTCAAAATGTTGTTTTGAATAAGTGGTACAAATAATGGGACCTGATGTTGACATCCTTCTAATCTCTTTGGTGTGAAGGTGAAAAAAACAGAGCATCCTGGGGCACCTGGGTAAGTGCCCAACTCTTGATCTCAGCTCAGGTCTTGATCTCAAGGTCATGAGTTTGAGCCCCGGGTTGGGCTCCATGCTCATTGTGGAGCCTACTTAAAAAAATGGAGCACCTGAGTGGCACATTTAATTGAGTGTCTAACTCTTGGCTTCAGCTGACGTTGTGATCTCAGGGTCGTGAGATAGAGCCCCAACTGAGGCTCTGTGCTCACCCAAGAGTTAACATTCTTTCTCCTTCTTCTTCTATCACTCCCCCTGTGCTCACACATGCTGTTTCTCTCTCTTTTGCTCAAATAAATAAATAAATAAATCTTAAAAAAAAAAAGAGTGGCCTGCCACATAACATCTCATGACACTGTTCCTAAACTGATCTAATATATATATGCATTATACTGTGTAATATTAAGTACATGTAACACTATATGCATAATATATGCATATATATATGCATAATATATGGGACAGTTATATAATACCATGTTCGTGTGATGTATATGACATTAACATAGGTAATGCACACTTTAATTATACATTAATGTATAATTAAATGTATAATTAATGAATGGCTGCTTTTTATGGTGTATTGTGGGATGCAGCAAGCAATAAAAAGACTACCACTCAGTAAGACTTAGGGCTATATAAATCAGTAATTATGTGTTCTAAAGTTCAAATCAAATTAAATGTTAATTTGTAATTCACTCTATGTAAAACTTTTCTAGTCATTATTTGAGATATCTGTAAGTTCAGGAGAAAATTGTGAGAAACTAAATGAATCAGCCAATACTCAACTTATAAAAAGATTGTGTTCTGAACATTTATTTTAAATATTTGTAAATCAAAACACATTCCTATTAAAAATATCACATAGGATGTCTAGTTTCTCTGGGTACCCAACAAAAGCTCAATTACACTATCATGACTTTTATAATAACTCCAACATGATTTCTGGGGCTTGAAGGGAATGGGCCATGAGATGAAATAAGAAGGAAGTAGAGTTTCTTTGCTTTTATGAGGTAGAGCCAACCCTAGGCAAACCAATTTAAAACAAGAAAAATTTACACTTGGCCAGCTCCTAGTTCCCTCTCTGTACCCTTCTCCCAAGGATCCAGGACACTCATGATACTTTAAATGCTCCCATGTTGTGGCTCTCCACTGAATTCTAACATACTATATCAGTGATTTGGAAAATATGATTTTTGTACCACCTGTATCAGAATCACTTGGGATACTTGTTAAAAACAGATTTCTGGATCCCATTCTAGACATAATGTAAATTGGAATATCCAGTGATAGGGACTGGGAATCTACCTGGGTTTACAACAAACTCCTTGAGTCACATTTGGATTGGGCAACCTCTGAAATGAGGTCTCCTATTTCATCAGAAGAGCCAATAGTGTAAAATATTATTCAGTCTTTAAAAAGAAGGAGATTCCACCATTGCAACAATGTGGATGAACCTGGGACAGGGATAGGAGGGAAATGAGGAGATACTGGTCAGAGAGTACAAAATTATAGCTATGTAGGCTAAGTCTAAAGATCTAATGTACAGTATGATGACTATAGTTAATAATACTGTAACTGGAAATTTGTTAAAGGTATATTTCAGGTGCTCTCATCATACACACACACAAAAATGCTAACTATACAGGGAGATGGATATTTTAAGGGGGGAGGGGCAGAAGGAGAGAGAGAATCTTAAGCATGCTCCACACTCAGCATGGAGCCTGACACAGGGCTTAATCTCATGACCCTGAGATAATGACCCTTCGATCATGGCCTGCGCTAAAATCAAAAGTTGGTTGCTGGGGCACCTGGGTGGCTCAGTTAGTTAAGTGCCTGCCCTCAGCTCAGGTCATGATCCCAGGGTCCTGGATCGAGCCCAAGGTCCAGCTCCCTGCTCAGTGGAGAGTCTTCTCCCCTGAGTCTTCTCCCTCTCCCCTTATCCCTCCCCTCCCTCGTGCCTTCTTGCTCACACTTTCTCTCCATCTGAAATAAATAAATGAAATCTTAAAAAAAAAGAGTTTGGTCACTGAACCAACTGAGCCACCCAGGCACACCGGGAGATGGATATGGTAATTAGCTTGATTTGATTTATAATAACTAAATGTATAATACTAATACATAGTATTATACTATGTATTAGCTTGATTTGATTTATAATAACTAAAATGTATAATACTAATACATAGTAAAATGATTACATAGTAATCATTTTACTATGTACACGTACACAAAAACATCATGTTGTATAATTTAAATGCATATAATTTGTATTAAAGAATAAATAAAAATCAGAAGAAGAAACATCAACAATATCAATCAATGTTTCTCAAACTTTGGCATGCATCAGAATCACCTAGTGGGCTTATTAAAATACAAATCACTGGGCCCTTACTGAGTTTCTGATTCAGTAGGTCTGAGACAGACCCCAGAATTTTCATTTAAGTCCCTAGGTGACCTTCATGTTGCTGGCTTGAGAGACACACTTTGAAAACCATGATTTATTATATAGACTCTATGGAATCTAGAGATATTTGCATTTTAAAAACAGGCTGCTTACAAACCAGACCTGTAAATACAGAGAACAAAGCGATGGTTGCTAGAGGGGAGAAAGAGGGGGGTAGGTAAAATAAGTGAAGGGGAGTCGTAGATACAGGCTTCTAGTTGTGGGATGAAAAAGTCACAAGAATAAAAGGCGCAGCACAGGGAATAGAGTCAATAATATTGTAATAGCATTACATGGTGAGCATAGCATGATGCATAGAGTAGTTGAACCAGTATGTTGTACACCTACCTGAAAGTAATGTAATATTGTGTGTCAGCTATACAAAAAAAAAAAAAAAAAGTTGTGATCAATAGTTTCAAGAAAATGTTTTGAAAAAAATAAAAAGATACTGCTTACTAACCCAAATGGATCTCAGACAGTGGAGCATTGCAAAATAAAAATGGAAAGATGCAGAGGTTTAGAACTTCTGGGTGGAGGCTGAGGCGTGTGTGTGTGTGTGTGTGTGTGTGTGTGTGTGTGTTGGGATGAGTTGGGTAAACATCTTGAGATCTAACTAGGAATCTGACTGGATTTTTTTCCCTGTAAATCAGACCATGATTTTCACAGCTTCTTCTCTCTAATCTAATCCTAGATATGCCCCTAGTAGTTCCAATAGCAGTGACCATAAAATGGTAAGCTGGATGAGGAGAGGCAGGGCACGGAAGCTATGCCTCTTCTGGAATTGTTTGTTTCCTGAAATTTACAGCGCTCCATTTATTTAAATTTGCCAACATTAGGATTTTACTTTGGCCACCAGAGGGCTCTCCTAACATGGTATAAACGGATATTTCCCTAGCAGAAGAAAGGGAAGTGATTTTGCAATTTGCAATTTGCAATTAGGGAATTTCTACACTATTTTGATTATTACATTTTTCCTTATAATAAGATTTTAAAATCACTAATTGTTATGTAAGACAGAACAATAATATAAGAACAGTAAGTAAATGGAGGTTTGGTAGTTTGAGTCTTTACTATGGATTTGGCCAATAAAATTTGTAGTGTGATAATTGCCAGATGTGTAAAGCAGGGATGTGAGAATGCGTGAGTTGTTCTTTTTTTTTTTTTTAAAGAAACTATTCCAGACTCGGAAATTTTTTTGTTTTGTTTTGCTTTCTGGAACAAGAAACCTGTAATCAGAATTAATATTTCATAGGTAAAATGTTTTTTCTATTGTGGATGAGGATATGAAGTACAAGTCTCAAATCTGTACACATTGGTTCTATAGCTTAGCCTTTTATTAGTCATGACAAAGTGAGCGAACTGTCAAGACAAATCAAGTTGTTTAAATAGACAATAATACTGTTTAGAGACTAGTTATTTGCGGGATCTTGGAGACACAGTGAACACCATATTGAGAAAAGATTACCTATTTCTTGATCCTAAAAAATGAAATAAAACACAGTAATTTGATTTAGTAAAGAATGAAATCAAGACTGGTTTCATGTGCGTGTGACCTGTGCAGTGACACGGGGCCCTATGCTTAGATGGATCTCATGCTTGGTTTAACACTCTTCTGTCATGATCTTGAAATTTTAATAATTTTTGAACAAAGAGCCAATATTTTCATTTTGCACGGGGCCCTGAACATTATGTAGCCGGTCCTGAATTGAATAGGTGATAGTCTTCTCCTGTTGTTGAATAGGATAGATAATAGAATAGATAATTGTCTTCTCCTGTTGTTGTTGTTATTGTTTTTCAGACAGTAGTTCTTGTCCTTGGTTGTAAATTTAGAATCACCTGGGAAGTTTTTGAAAATCCCAACAGATTATACCCAGATTGGTTAAATCACAATCTTCATGGATGGGGTTCAGATTTTTGTATTTAACCAGTCTCTTTAACAAACGGTATTGGGAAAACTTTAACAAATGGTGATGGCAACATGCAAAAGAAAGAAACTGGGCCACTTTCTTACACCATATATAAAAATAAATTTAAAATGGATTAAATGTGAGACCAGTAACCATAAAAATCCTAGAAAAGAACACAGGCTGTAACCACTTTGAAATCAGATATATTCTTTTTAATATGTCTTACGAGTCATTGGAATCAAAAGCAAAAATAAACTATTGGGACTACATCAAAATAAAAAGTTTCTGCACACTGAAAGAAACAATCAATAAAACAAAAAGGCAACCTACAGAATGGGAAAAGGTATTTAATAATGACATACCTGATAAAGGGTTAGTATCCAAAACTATATAAAGAACTTATAAAACCCAACACCCCCCAAAATATTCCAATTAAAGGTGGGCAGAAGATGTGAACAGACATTTCTCCAAAGAAGACATACAGATGGCCAAACAGACACATGAAGTGATGTTCATCATCACTCACCCATCAGGGAAATGCAAATCGAAACTATGATATCACCTCACACCTGTCAGACTGACTAAAATCAACAACATAAGACACAGCAGGTGTCACTGAGGATGTGGAGAAAGGGGAACACGCTTACACTGTTGGTGGGAATGTAAACCGGTGCTGCCACTCTGGAAAACAGTATGGAGGTTCCTTAAAAAGTTAAAAATAGAACTACCCTATGATCCAGCAATTTCACTACTGGATATTTACCCAAAGAATACAAAAACACTAATTCAAAGGGATGCATACATCCCTATGTTTACAGCAGTATTATTTACAACAGCCAAGATACGGAAGTAGTCCAAGTGTCCATCGGTAGATGGCTGGATAAAGAAGATGTCTCTCTCTCTCTCTCTCTCTCACACACACACACACAGGGAGGAATATTATTCAACCGTACAAAAGTATGAAATCTTGCCATTTGCAATGACATAGATGAAGCTAGAGAGTATTATGCTAAGCCAAATAAGTCAGAGAAAGACAAATACCATAGGATTTCTTTGTATGTGGTATTTAAGAAACAAAACAAAGGAGCAAAGGAGAAAAGAGAAAGAAAAATCAGGAAACACATTATCATCGAGTGTTAGAGACTGTAGTAGCTATAGTAGAGACTATAGTCAAAACAGACTATAGAGAACAAACTGATGTTACCAAAGGGGATGGGGACTGGGAATGGGTTACACAGGACTGTACTTGTGATGAGCAGCAGGTGATGTATGGAACTGAAGAATCACTATATTGTGTACCTGAAACTAATATAACACTGTATATTAACTAACTAGAATTAAAATAAAAATGTAAAGAAAAAATCCTCAGGTGATTCCAATGTGCAGCCCAGGTTTGAACCACTGTAATTTTAGAGCCTCATTTTCAGAACTGTCCTTCTACCTCAACCTCCCCTGCTTAGACTGCTCTTGTGGTTTTATAGTCTTGTAAGATTTTAGATTCTTGGGGTGCCTGGGTGGCTCAGTGGGTTAAAGCCTCTGCCTTCAGCTCAGGTCATGATCCCAGGTCCTGGGATCAAGCCCCACATCAGGTTTTCTGCTTGGCAGGGAGCCTGCTTCCTCCTCTCTCTTGGCCTGCCTCTCTGCCTACTTGTGATCTCTGTCTGTCAAATAAATAAATAAAAATCTTTAAAAAAAAAAGATTTTAGATTCTTCACATGGGCTTTCTTTATGTCTGAGAAGAACAAAAATGTATGAAATTTGAGTCTTTTATAGATGTACTTCATTTTTATTATTCTCATTTAAAAGATTGTAGAGTTCCAAAGAAAACTATCTTTCTTAAACACAGGTCTAATCAGCTTTGTATTCCTTTTAAAGTAGCAAATTAATGTACTCTGTTAAGAAAAATCTCAGGTATTTAGTGAGATTAAAACTGAAGAGGGAAATACATACTTTCCTCTCCTTTGCTAATGGCTGAATATTCACTAAGCGCCTTGCCCAGGCTGGGCCTGCATCAGGTTTCATTAAATGCCTCTTTTCTATCTGAAGGGTTTTTTAGGACACTAATTGTTTTTTCATTATGAGTCACCTGTGGGCTTTTGCAATCATCTAGAAGCGTCTGGTCCCAATCCTTCTGGATTATAGGAATTGAAGGTCCCAATTAGAGACCTGGGGTCCTGCAAGGGCAAATCCTTTTAACCTTAATTCACTGGGGCCCTTCTCTGAACAGAGCTGTTTTGCTGTCTTTAACCTTTTTGTTCCCTTACAAAACAGCACACAAGGAATTGTTTTTCTCCTTAGTGTATCTTCCTAATATTATGTCTATGTCTGCATACAGGTAATTTAGGGATTAATTCCAACCCTAGATTATTTTACTATTAAGAGTTATATTAAATCTTTCCACTTGTTTAGCTTTGAAATGAACATTGAATGAAGAGTCACTTAATGGCAAAATATTTGAATGTTTAATGAAAATATTAGTAAGCTGAAACCCAAGGGGAGCTGAAAACCAGAATAATCCTTTGGCTCTCGGGGTTCAAAGATTCAGACACACAGGGAGGCACCATTTTACTGCTATAATTTATGGCCAAATTAGACATAAGAAATGATGGTGAAACTAGAGTTTGGAATAAGGTATTTTGATATTAAGCAATTTCTCTTTAGCAAATGGTCATTGGCAAGAATAAATAATTTATATATGTAACTTCAAATTTTGAAAAATGATTTTTTTGTTTACATGTATCATCCTCTCAGTTGAAGTGTGCATTTCTTTAGGTTCAGAAAAATATGACTTAACGAGCACTCACTGAATATCAGATATGATGCCAGATGCCTTACATATATTATCTCTAAACCTCAGAATAACCATGCACGGTAGGGATTATTGTCCCATTTTTCAGATGAGGAAACTGAGCCTTGGAGAGGCTAAGTGACTTTCCCTAGGTCACACAGCCTATAAATGTCAGAACTAGGACTCTCAACTACCTTTTCGACTATACTACACAATCTCTAGAAACTGTAGGCATAGAATTTTAAAAATTGTAGTAAGATATACTTAACATAAAAATTGCCATTTAAACCACTTTACGTATACAGTTCAGTGGCATTAAGTACATTCATGTTGCTGTGCAATCATCACCACTGTCCATCTCAAGAATTTTTTTTCTTTTTTTTCTTTAAAGATTTTATTTATTTATTTGACAGAGAGAGAGAGAGAGATCACAAGTAGTCAGAGAGGCAGGCAGAGGGGGAGGGGGAAGCAGACTCCCCACTGAGCAGAGAGCCTAACGCGGGGCTCAATCCCAGGACCCTGAGATCCTGACCTGAGCTGAAGGGAGAGGCTTAACCCACTGAGCCACCCAGATGCCCCTCAAGAATTTTTTCTAAAAAAAAAAGTTTTTTGGGGCTCCTGGGTGCGCAGTTTGTTAAGCATCTGACTCTCGGTTTTGGCTCAGATCAGAATTTCAGGATCATGAGATAGAGCCCCATGTTGGGCTCCATGCTCAGTGTGGAGTTTGCTCTACATTCTCTCTCTCTCCCTCTGCTCCTCCCACTCATGCTCTCACGCTCTCTCTAAAATAAATAAATACATCTTTAAAAAAAGTTTTTCTCTATCCCAAACTGAAATTCTGTACCCTTTAAACAATAACTCCCGATTTCTTCCTCCCCTCAGTCCATGGTAATCTATATTATACTTTTGTCTCCACAAACTTGACTACTCTGCATGTTTCATATAAATGAAATCATACAATATTTATACCTTTATGTATGGCTTATTTCACTTAGCATGTTTTCAAGATTCATCCATATTGTAGCATATGTGTCAGAATTTTATCCCTTCCTTAATATTCCAATATAAGCATATACCATGCTTTATCAATTTCATTGTTTATCTGTTCATCCATCAATGCATATTTGGATTGTTTCCACCTTTTGGCTAGTATGAATAATGGTGCTATGAACACTGGTGTTCAAATATCTATTTGAGATCCTGCTTTCAATTCTTTTTGGGGGGCATATACCTAGAAGTGGACTTTCTGGATCATATGATAATTCTATGCTTAATTTCTGTTAAGAACCACCATATTGTCTTGAAGCCTTAGAATTTTACATTAAGACATTTGATTAAAAAAAAAAAATCCCCCATGTGGAATGCTGAGGTAAAACTCAGCTACTGGCTGAACTGACAGCACCAGGCCTCTCTCCTCGATCTGTGGGCTCTGATTCAGGCATAGAGTTAAGGGAGCTTGAGTCATCTGACAAGCAAGAGATTGTTCTTTCCTTACTGTGGGCCTTTGCCAGCAAGTGGCCATCCATGTCCGGCTCTTGCCCTGGGTATTCCAGTTAAAAGGGAATTCTTTTGAAAGTATGTGCTTATAGGGGAGGGTCATCTTTCTTAGTAAAATTAAGCCCAAGCATCTCTATTTCTGGACTCTGAATGGAACAAGACCTAATCTCTGATCATTTTATTGTTCAAATTACAGACACACAGAGCCACCTTGCAACTGCAGATATTGAATAATCCCGTTTATGAACCTGTTGTCATGTTTTCATATCATAATAATGTTAAAAGATGCAGCTGATGCTAGGCTTCCTTTTTTTTTTTTTAAGATTTTATTGATTTCTCAGAGAAAGAGAGACAACACAAGTAGGGGGAGTGGCAAGCAGAGGGAGAAGCAGGCTCTCTGCTGAGCAGGGAGCCTGATATGGGACTCGATCACAGGACCCTGGGATCATGACCCAAGCCGAAGGCAGATGCTTAACCGACTGAGCCACTCAGGTGTCCCAGATGCGAGGCTTCTTTACTTGTGGGGCCATACCAACTAAGAACCACTGGGGGGAAAAAATGGAAACAGTATTTGGCAGAGTATATGTTGGTCAGCTAATGATTACTTAATGAAGGATTTCACTGTACCTGTAATGCCTTCTGCATTAATGGATATTAATGACATCCTATGAATTTGCTTTAGCAATAATCACTGTATGCCCATGTTCAATTCAGCATATATTCATTGCATGTCTGCTCTGTCCTACTATTAGGGGTAGAGGAACAAAGAACTAAAGGGTACACCAATGATTAGACATATAATCCACCCCAGAATTTCTTCTCCATTTATAGAACTATAGAGCTGGAAGAAGATCATAGAATTTATCCAGTTCAATATCTCCCTTCATCAACTCCACTTCCTCAATGTATTATAGATGAGAAAACTAAGTCCTTCAAAGATGGAGTTATGAACACAGAGATCTAGGTTCGAATCCCTATACGTGAGTGTATATCTTTTTGGGTAATCTTTCCTAATTTCAATTTGTTTATCTGTAAAGATGAGCTTCAGACACTCCATTGGTTCTGAAATATTTTCTCCTCTTTGTTTGTATGATACCATTCCTTTTGGATTTTCTTTTTCTTTTTTTTTTTTTTTTAAGATTTTATTTGTTTATTTGACAGATGGAGATCACAAGTAGGCAGAGAGGCAGACAGAGAGAGAGAGAGGAAGGGAAGCAGGCTCCCTGCTGAGCAGAGAGCCCGATGCGGGGCTCGATCTCAGGACCCTGGGATCACGACCTGAGCTGAAGGCAGAGGCTTTAACCCACTGAGCCACCCAGGTGCCCCTTCTTTCTTTTTCTTGATTAGTCATTGTTTCCTTTCATAGTCCCTTTTGCTTGGCTTATTTCATAAATACTGGAATTCTTGGGCCCTCTTCTCTTATTACTCTATACTCTTTTCTTGAGCAATCTCATCCATTCCCATTTATAGGCTGGTGATCCCTAAATATGTATCCTCTGCCTTGAAATTTCTTCTGAGCTCCAAATGAATACACCCATTTGTCTGCCTGATATCCATCCAGGGATCCCACAGGTACTTTAAACTCCACAATACCAAAACTGAGCCGAGAATATTCACCCATGCCCGCTCCTTCTCCAGTATTTGCAATCATAAGTTTTCCAAGTCAGAAACTGACAGATATTCTCTAGCCAGCAAATTTTTAAGTTGTGTTGCTTTTATCCCCCTAACTATATTTGGTATCTATCTACATCTCTATCCCAACCACCGCATTATTGCCACCACCCTTATTCAGATTCTCATCATTTCTTACCTAGACAACTACTCACCTGTCTCCTAAATGATCTTCTATTTCAAATAGCACTCTCCTCCAATCCATTTTTCACACTCCACTCAGAGCAATCACTCAAACATATCTGATCTATCATTCAAACACATCTTAGAGGAACACCTCTATTTAAAACCCCTCAACGGCCTCTAGTCACCCTTAGACAAAATGTAAACCTCTAAACTTGTGTAGCAGGGTAGAACATTTATTATCCTAACAACTGGAACTGGACTTTTTCTTGGTAGGGAGAAAGTGGTCTTTGCTTTAGAAAAATTCTTCAAGACTGCTGGAGATGGACGGAGATAAGATCTAATGAAAGACACTACATGCCAGAAGTCAAGGTAACAAATTGTTACCTTTTGACTGACAACAAGTTGTCAGTCAAAATAAGTAGAAATATGAAGTTGGTGAAAGTTCTGATGGTGACGTGGCTGAGGACTTTGGGGAATCAGAATTCGAGTATTTACTTTAACTTTTACAGTACAATGTTATAAGCCTCTCATATACTCTGTAAATCTACTTATATGAATTACCTGGGTGTGTCAGTGATTGTGTGTACACGTGTGTGTGTGTGTGTGTGTGTGTGTAAAGGAAAGGAAAGAGCTGGTCCCATGTCTTGGTCAACATTGTGTAGGAATAGGACCAGTAGTCACTCATGCAGTGATAATCCTTTAACTGAATTAAGCAGAAATTCATAGTTAGTAATATAAGCCTACTAGAAATTTGATGAAATCCTGGAGAAGGCTTTGGATTTTCTAAACTCCTGTGGAATGGTGTTTTAGATCTGGCTTATCTAGATCTTTGTCAAGCTGACAGTGACTTACACGAGATTCCATTATCTTCATTATCTCTCCACTGCCTTTTTCCCCTCTGGATTTGTATCTCATTCTTTTTACTCCTGGACTTTATATTCTAGGTGTGCTTAAGTGCTTCCATTCGCTCAAACTTGATATTTCCATTCACTCTAATCTCCTTGTCTTTGCAAATAGAGCACTGCTCTTCCCATTTTTAACTGGGTTAACTCTATTTTTCCTTCTGATTGCAGAGAACTGTTAGGGCAATGAAACTATTCTGAATCATTCTGTAATGGTGGATGTATGTCGTCCTCTGTCAAAACTCATAAAATATGACATGATGTAAAACATGGACTTTAGTTAATAATAATGTATCAATTTAGGTTCATCAATTGTAACAAATGTACCTCACTGATGCAAGGTGTTAATGAAACTGAAAGTGGGGTGGCAGTGAGGGCAGAGAGAGATATATGGAGACTCTTGTACCTTCTGTTCAGTTTTCTGTAAACTTAAAATGGCTCTAAGAAATAAAAATCTATTAATTTTCTGTTTCTAAAAGATTATTTGAGGGGCACCTAAGTGGCTTAGTTGGTTAAGTGTCTGCCTTCAGCTCAGGTGGTGATCCCAGGGTCTTGGGATGGAGCCCTACATCAGGCTCCCTGAAGGAAGCCTGCTTCTCCCTCTTCCTCTGTCCCTCCCCCCACTATTGTTCTCTCTCTCTCAAATAAATTAAATAATAAAAGGTTATTTGAGGGGTGCCTGGGTGGCTGGTTAAGCCTCTGCCTTTGGCTCTGGTCTGATCTCAGGGTCCTGGGATGGAGCCCTGCGTTGTCCGGCTCTCTGCTCAGCAGGGAACCTGCTTCCTCTTCTCTTTTTTTCTACCTGCCTCTCTGCCTACTTGTGATCTCTGTCAAATAAAATCTTTTTTTTTTTTTTTTAAAGGTTATTTGAGAGAGAGTGTGTGCATGTGCCCCTGGCTGGGGGGGCAGGAGCAGAGGGATAGGGTGAGACAGTCTTAAGCAGACTCCACGCTCAGCATGGAGTCCAACCCTAGGCTTGATCTCATGACCCTGAGATCAGAACCTAAGCTGATGCTTAACTTACTGTGCCACCCAGGTGCCACTATTAATTTCCTTCAATAGCTAACAAAAAACCCAAACCCACAAAAAAAAAAGGCACATGCAAGATCTAGCACAGGAAAAGGGAGAAGCCAATATACTTGGGTGCTTATATTTTAAGCTCTTTCCACTTTAAGGTCCTGAGACTGATGGTGATGACCTGGAAGATACTAAAGGGCATGTGGTGCCAAAGTTTCTCTGCACCCTTGCCCAGTCTGTGAAGACAGAAAGTAACTTTGTATCAAAAAATTCTGGGGCGGGGGGAGGAGTCAAGATGGCGGAGAAGTAGCAGCTGAGACTACATCAGGTAGCAGGAGATCAGCTAGATAGCTTATCAAACCATTGCGAACACCTACAAATCCAACGGGAGATCAAAGAGAGGAAGAACAGCAATTCTGGAAACAGAAAATCGGCCACTTTCTGAAAGGTAGGACTGGCAGAGAAGTGAATCGAAAGTGACGGGAGGATAGACTGCAGGGGAGGGGCTGGCTCCCGGCAAGTGGCGGAGCAACAGAGCACTAAATCGGGACTTTTAAAAGTCTGCTCCACGGAGGGACATCGCTCCAGAGGCTAAACCGGGGTGAAGCCCACGCGGGGTCAGCGTGGCCCCAGGCCCCGCAGGGTCACGGAAGGAGTGGGGGTGTCTGAGTGTCACAGAGCGAGCAGGTATCAGAGCGGGGAAGCCGGCTACAGAGACAGAGCCGAGGAGTGAGCTCTCAGCCCGGGGTTACCTTGAACCGGACGCAGGCTGGATGAGCTTGGAGCGCGGCCAGAGGCGAGGGAGACGGGAGTGGCTGGGGCTTTTCTCTGAGGGTGCACCAAGGAGTGGGGCCCCAAACTCCCAGCTCCTCCAGGCCGGAGATTGGGAGGTCTCCATTTTCATTCCCGTCCTCTGGGATTGGCAGCAGACTTATCCACAGAGACCTGGCAGGCCAGAAAGAACTGGCATGATATATTCAGAGCACTGAATGAGAAAAACATGCAGCCAAGAAAACTATATCCAGCTAGGCTATCATTGAAAATAGAAGGAGAGATAAAAAGCTTCCAGGACAAACAAAAACTGAAAGAATTTGCAAACACCAAACCAGCTCTACAGGAAATATTGAAAGGGGTCCTCTAAGCAAAGAGAGAGCCTAAAAATAGTAGATCAGAAAGGAACAGAGACAATATATAGTAACAGTCACCTTACATGCAATACAATGG
>PISX010018386.1:0-19961 GCA_004024625.1 Mellivora capensis
ATATATATATATATATATATATATATATATGCAGTAAAAAAAATCATCTAAATAAATGCCTTAATAATTAATAACCTTAATGTCAATAAAATTCAGCACAAATATAAATATGGCTCTGAAGAAACACAAAATATTAACAGTGCTCATACTGATGATGGGATTAAACATGGGATTTCAATGTTTCTTGATATTTCCAATTTTTATAATATATGAAACATAAATATGAATTTTAAAAATTAAATATTTACAAACCAGATTTTATAAACTAGAAGCTAGAAGTAAATATTTCTCAAACTTCTGAACACAGAAAAGCAGAGAGAAGGCCCACTCCAGAATACAGAAACAAGTTTTACTATATTTCTTACATGTGCTCTACTTACATGTTACTAATTTGTTAGAAATTGATTTAAGTCTTATTTTCATTATAATGTATCCCCTCTGACCTCTTACTGCATGTGCCCAAGTACTCAAATTGGCTGAGATCAGTTTGTCATACTGACATTAAAGTTTAAGTGGGGGAAAAAAATCAGGTTACAACATATATATGTATGTGTGTGTATCCATATCTATATATATGTTAAGAGTCATATTGAAGATAAACGTACATATTTCATCTAAGAGCATCAGATATAACTTTCATTTTATATTCCATTAAAAAATTACCTATCACGGGGGCGCCTGGGTGGCTCAGTGGGTTAAGCCTCTGCCTTCGGCTCAGGTCATGGTCTCAGGGTCCTGGGATTGAGCCCCGCATCGGGCTCTGCTCAGAGATGAGCCTGCCTCCCCCTCTCTCTCCCCCTGCCTCTTTGCCTACTTGTGATCTCTGTCAATTAAATAAAAAAAATATTAAAAAAAAATTACCTATCATAACACAATCAAATTTTATTTCATACTCATTGCAACAATTTCTAAATTTGGACAGATTTTATCATGTTTCATGATACTGTTTCCATGTCTTCCATGTTACTGTGTGTACACAATAGCTCAACTTTTTAATGCCAAATCCTGGTAGAAACAGCTTGAAAGCATTTAATTCATGTATTACCAACAATCACAAGTACTTTTGTCACAAGTAATCTTAAGTGACACCCATACAACCATTATAACCCAGGACACACATGCACAGAGAATAATTATAACGTGATATCTGCCAGAATGCACAGCAGATATAAGAATATCTCAATTCCAGGGGCGCCTGGGTGGCTCCGTGGGTTAAACCCTCTGCCTTCAGCTCGGGTCATAATCTCAGGGTCCTGGGATCGAGCCCCACATCAGGCTCTCTGCTCAGCGGGGAGCCTGCTTCCTCCTCTCTCTCTGCCTGCCTCTCTGCCTGCTTGTGATCTCTGTCTGTCAAATAAATAAATAAAATCTTTTTTTTTTTTTTAAAGATTTTTATTTACTTATTTGACAGAAAGAGATCACAGTAGACCGAGAGGCAGGCAGAGAGAGAGAGAGGGAAGCAGGCTCCCCGCCGAGCAGAGAGCCCGATGCGGGACTCGATCCCAGGACCCTGAGATCATGACCTGAGCTGAAGGCAGCGGCTCAACCCGCTGAGCCACCCAGGCGCCCCAAATAAATAAAATCTTAAAAAAAAAAAGAACATCTCAATTCCAGAGATGTTAAAATGAGGGAGGGAAAAACTGCACCTTAGAATCAACAAAGCATTATTTTAATATAACATCTACAGGGGATGGGATTCTGAGTAATGTCTTCTTAGCACCTTTCATATATTTCATTTTATTTTAGTCAGTATATACTGTTTGATAATTTGAAAGGTATCTTTGCTTTTGTTTTTTAAGTCCCTTCTTTCCTTGGGCTCTGTGTATTGACTCTCTAGTCTGATCATAATCAAACAGGTAGGAATCAAAACAGCTATACCATAGGATGCTGATCAACTACAAGATTTATTATCTTGATTAGGTTTGTGGGATTTGAGGTAGGAGAGCAGGACAGAATAAGTAGAGGTGAGAAGGAGGAAGATACCATAAATAAATAAATAAATAAATAACCAACCAACCAACCAGGAAGACTTAGGAGCTATTTACATTTTATCCATTCTTCATCATTATGGCTGAGCAGGGTCCAACCTGCCTACAGTTTGTGACTTGCACATTGCAACCTAGAAAGAGTACTACAAACCACTGGGCAACCCAGGAGGTATGTCATTCATTATTCTGATATCTGTTCTTTTTTTTAAAATATTTTGTTTATTTATTTGACAGAGAGAGGGATCACAAGTAGGCAGAGAGAGAGGGAGAAGCAGGCTCTCCGCTGAGCAGCGAGCCCAATGCGGGGCTCGATTCCAGGATCCTGAGATCATGACCCGAGCCGAAGGCAGAGGCCTTAACCCTCTGAGCCACTCAGGCACCCTGATACCTGTTCATTTTATCATTTACTTTTTCTTCCAGAGAATAGAGTAGGGGATGTAAAAGGTGGGGGTATCAGTACAGGGAGAAGGAGGGAGGTTGGGCTACCTATATACTGAAGTATGCTAAGGGAAAATAAATAAATAGATTTTAATCAAAGATTCTGATTAAGTATGTTCTAGTTCCTCCATACTTCATTCTATTAAAGACTAACCTCAATTGAACTCATATTTTTAGTCTAGATGCAGTGCTCTGGCTCAACTCCATGCATTGAAGATTCAAAGTTCACCTGAAACCACAGTTCCCACACACCCACCCATGCCCACCCCCAACCAACTCAGTCAGATTCTAAGGAAAGAGGTTTGGCCGAGGGAAAATGAAGCCGTATGCCATTTCCTCTGTGAAGAGACCATCCGTTCACTTCCCTGTTACACCCAGGAATTGCTCTCAAGAATAGAAAAGAATCCTTCCTCCCTCAATGCAGAAGGCACCCTTGACCAAGCATCTCCCTGGGCATCTGTCAGCCCAACTCACACCTATTCTATGGATGCCCCAGAACTTGGCCCTTTGAATTCCTTTGTCATTTTAGCTAACAGAGCTGTCATTAAACTTTTACTCAAAAAAAGACACACAGAGAAGATATTCTTGAATATCATCATGGTATCTTAAAATACAATGTTCAAAAATCATTCACATGGGGACGCCTGGGTGGCTCAGTTGGTTAAGCGGCTGCCTTCGGCTCAGGTCATGATCCCAGCGTCCTGGGATCGAGTCCCACATCGGGCTCCTTGCTCCGCGGGGAGCCTGCTTCTCCCTCTGCCTCTGCCTGTGCTTGCTCTCTCTCTCTCTGACAAATAAGTAAAATCTTTGAAAAAAAAATCATTCACATGAATGAAACGGGTATTTCTGCGTCTAGAAGTTATACCGTTTAAATAAAGCTCCTCAGGGAACTTTCACGAAACCCCAGACGTTAGAACCAAGAGCCAATCCGTTTTAAAAGGATCTGTGTGAATACCAGAATTAGACAGTAAGGCTCTGCTCGTTTTTTAAAGCCTCAACTCAACAGTGAGCCAAACGTCGCTCTCCACTTCGGTCAGGTAGTTTTTGAGTGTCAGAAAGGGCCACTGAGAGCTGAAGTCCAGTGCGTAGGGACTTACATAAAGAGGTACTTCGCTGCAGCTCAACTCCATGGCTTCTGCATCTGCAAAGAAGATAATGAATGAGAACTGTTATTCCAGGAGGCACTGTAACCAACCAGCACCCCTATGTCCTGCCCGGCAGTGATCGACACCAAGGGAAGAAGGACCATAGTTAGGAAAACTGCAGACACAAAGTCATGAACAACAGAAAAGAGATTCTAGCTATATAAAGTACCCTCCCCCTTTCTTCTTTCACATTAATGTCCACACATAAGGAAAACCTATCAACCCCAGACATTATCCTGAGAGCTCTCAAAAGAGAAATATTTCAAAAAGCCAAGAAAGTCAACATAAACATGTCCAAAGTTTTACCTTCATTAGCTTCATTACCTTCATCCTAAAGGTTAGAATCTACCTTGGTCTGAATGAGGCAGGAGACCTCAGTGACAAGACAGTTCTTTGCCCCTCATCCAGAAGGCCAAAGACTTCTGTCTCAGGTATGCACTCCACTGTTACCAACCTCTCCACCAGTTGCATGCATCTTATCTGCCTCTGGGTATGCGTACCCTTTAAAACCCACACCCAGAAACACCTTGAAGCTTAATTTTTAAATTTTTTTTTAAAAGAAAAGAAAAAAAAAAAGCTAGCACCATTCCAAAAGGAGTTCAGTGAACACGTACAGGGGACCAACCATTACACAGAGATGATCAGGAAGTAGTCCAGCCCTCAAAAACCTCAGCTTAACAAGGAACACCAAAAAAGGGAAGAGTAGGCTGCGTGAGAATTCTGCAAGGGTCAGACAGGGAGACTCAACCACCACCCAAGTTCTGCCTCTGGGTCCCAGGTGAAACTCTAGCAGTAGTACCTCGAGGACATCTGGTAGGGCCACAGGCATACATATAGCAACCTGAACTGTGACATTTAGTACAGTAATACCCAAAGTAGACACTAGGCAAGAAGGAAAATACTCAAAGTTCTTTTTTTTTTCTTTTAATAAAAACCTTTAACTTCAGTTTTGTTAATACTTCATACACATGCTGCCATTGGCACCCTCCCAGGTCAGAAGTTATATTTCCTAAGTCATCCTCAAAGAACACCAAATGTCGAACAAGTTCATTTTCCACACATCGTACCCTGTGGCAGTTTACGTAGACCCACTTGAACGGGCTTATATATTATAATCAATTCTTAATGAAACTAACCTCATAAACTGGATGAATGGCTTAAGGATTTTAGGAAAGAAACTTCAAATTAAAGATAATACTAATAAGAATATGACAAATGAGACTCTCATTCCTAAGTACGAATTATTCATCAACTACAAAATAAAAATGACTAATCTAAAAACAACAAAGATAGCCCTCCCAAAAAATCTGCCATCAAGTATGTATTTAAATATGAAAATATACCCAATAGCATATACCATGACCTCCTACCCTAAATTCATACTGTGCTTCAAGGTATCAGCAATTTTTTACCTCTGTTTACAATCATGCCATACACAATTTCAATCCGTCAAAAAAATTTCACTAAACTTGATAAAATTAGATCTTTGTGAAATTTCTACTTAATAGCAAAAGAAGTGTATTCTACAGTAAATGTGATTTAAAAATGAATGAAATGCACAGAGAATAATAAAACCAAAATGTATTCCTTTATGAGCAAAACTCTGAACACTACTGAATAGTCTGCTAAGTCTTACAAGCTGTGTGACAGGTTTGCCATATACTCATTAAACACAGATGTTTTCCCTTACTCAGCTTTTTAATTACTTTGTCTTGATGATACATCTAAAAGAAACTACTTTTTAAAAAATATATATTTTATTTATTTATTTGACAGACAGAGATCACAAGTAGGCAGAGAGGCAGGCAGAGAGAGAGAGAGAGGAGGAAGCAGGCTCCCCGCTGAGCAGAGAGCCTGATTCGAGGATAGATCCCAGGACCCTGGGATCATGACCTGAGCTGAAGGCAGAGGATTTAACCCACTGAGCCACTCAGGTGCCCCTTAAAGAAAACTACTTTTGATGAGAATACAGACTTAATCTGAAGACCAGATTACTTCTTTAATAAAAAGTAATGTTGTAGGGGCATCTGGGTGGCTCAGTCAGTTAGGCATCTGACTGGGGCTCAGGTCATGATCCTGGGGTCCTGGGACCCAGCCCCACATCAGGCTCCCTGCTCAGCAGTCTCTTTCTCCCTATCCACTTCCACTCCCCCTGCTTGTGTTGCCTCTCTGGCTCGCTCTCTCTCTCTCTCTCTCTCTCTGTGTCAAATAAATAAATAAAATCTTCACACACACAAAAAGTATGATGAGCTAAAGATACTCATTCCTTCTGGAAATATTAGAATCATAATATGAATATAGAATAATAATAGAATAGGGACACCTTGGTGGCTCAGTCAGTTAAGCATCTGTCTTCACCTCAGGTCATGATCCCAGAGTCCTGGGATCAAGTCCTGCACTGGGCTCCCTGCTCAGCTGGGAGCTTGCTTTTCTTTCTCCCTTTAACCCCTACTCCTGCTCGTGCTATCAGTGGTATGTGTGTGCGCTCTCTCGCTCTCTCTTTCAAATGAATTTTTTAAATCTTGGAAAAAAAAGTAATGTGCTCTAGGAAAACCATTCAACCACAACCACTGGTAGGGCAGCTGCTTGGATAAGAAGCTTAAAAAGCACCATGAGTGAAATTCGTTCACTGTGTCATCCATAGGAAACATATGGTAATGAACTTGCAACTGAAAGCCTGCAGAGTTCCACAGTACATCAGTCGTGATTAATTTTATAGCAGTAAGAAACACCTTCAAACTAGGAAAAAAAAAAAAAGAATTTCAAACATGGCCCAATCTTTGCAATTTCCGCCATGGGATGGGAAAGGATCATAAAAATCCATATACACCAAGTGAGGTATATTGGTTATACTGTGGTTAAATACTTTTAAAAAATGTCAGAAAGGATGAATACCCAACTTCTGTAGCAACATGGACGGGACTGGAAGAGATTATGCTGAGTGAAATAAGTCAAGCAAAAAATGTCAAACTTAAACATGTACTAAATAATTTTCTTTTTACAAAATAGAAGGTTCTGGTTTTTCTAAGAAAAGTGGATATTTGTGACATGTCTTTGAAAACATTCATTTTTCCAAATAAATAGCCTGTTCCATCAAGAGGGGGTGATGTTTTAGTAAGTGAAAAATATCTCGGGACACCTGTGTGGCTCAGTTGGTTAAGCAGCTGCCTTCGGCTTGGGTCGTGATCCCAGCGTCCTGGGATCGAGTCCCACATCGGGCTCCTTGCTCGGCAGGGAGCCTGCTTCTCCCTCTGCCTCTGCCTGCCACTCTGCCTGTGCTCGCTCGCTCTCTCGCTCTCTGACAAATAAATAAAATCTTTAAAAAAAAATATCTCAAAGGAAATTCAGGTTATAGATAGTTTATGCTATCACAACATTTTGAAAAAGGAGTATTAGTAGATGTTATCATTGCTTGGTGACTTTGTAATTAAAGCTTGCAACCTAATGAAGCCCTCACATCTGCAGGCTTTAAATTCTTAGAAAAATAAAAAAGCTCTCAAATCTATATAAATCTTTCAAAACAAATGTTTCACAGGTTTTCTAGTTTAAAAATGTGACAAGTTCTAAGTGATAGGAGGACTGAGTGACATCAGCAAAGATGGGAGTTTGCAGTCACTTTTTTTCTTTTTTTTTTTTTTTTTTGGACAGACAGAGATCCCAAGTAGGCAGAGAGGCAGGCAGAGAGAGAGGAGGAAGCAGGCTCCCTGCAGAGCAGAGAGCCAGACATGGGGCTCGATCCCAGGACCCTGGGATCATGACCTGAGCCGAAGGCAGAGACCTCAACCCATTGAGCCACCCAAGCGCCCCTGCAGTCACTTTTTTAACATTAGAAAACTTGTGTAATTAGTGGATGGGATTAAAACATAAATCCCCTGATTTTTATTTTTTTAATTGTTTTTTTATTTTTTATTTGACAGAGATCACAAGTAGGCAGAGAGGCAGGCAGAGAGAGGAGGAAGCAGGCTCCCTGCCGCACAGAGAGCCCGATGTGGGGCTCAATCCCAGGACCCTGAGATCATGACCCAAGCCAAAGGCAGAGGCCTCAACCCACTGAGCCACCCAGGTGCCCCAAAGCCCTGATTTTCAAGTGTAGCCAGCACTGTACTTGCATTAGAATATATGTATTATAAAGAGGTTATCTGGTTCAGCTATGACACCCATTAAATCCAATTTCAAAGTAAAAGTGCTTTGAACCAGACATTCAAACTGAAGGGTTACATGGTATTACTAAACCAACAAAAGAATCATCCATGTGTCTTATTACTTTCACTGACATGTATTATATATCAGTGTTTTCAGTGAAAACATAAAGGGTTATGAATAACACTTTACTTAGTAAGGGTACATTTGGCAGATCTGCTCCTATTAAAAAAGCGTTTTGGGGCGCCTGGGTGGCTCAGTGGGTCAAAGCCTCTGCCTTTGGCTCAAGTCATGATCTCAGGGTCCTGGGATGGAGCCCCGCATCGGGCTCTCTGCTCAACAGGGAACCTGCTTCCTCCTCTCTCTCTACCTGCCTCTCTGCCTACTTGGGATTTCTGTCAAATAAATATATAAAATCTTAAAAAAAAAAAAAAAAGCATTTCTCCCCACTTGTCAGGCCATGAGTAGTCTTCCCAGTGGTTTCCATGTAGGCTTAGTAGACTAAGGAACGAATGGAGTGTGCCCAGCACACCAGAGCTGGAGTTCCAGGTTTACCTAGCAGGAAGGCACATGGGAGTTGGACTGCAGGGCAGAAGGTGGCATCAAACCACTTTAAAGCTACCAAGGATCCAGTTTCTCTACACTTTTCAGTCCTTATGATGCTAGCTACATCAAGTGAGGGCTTCCAAGCAGCATTATACTATGATCTCAGCCTAAAAGTAAACATCAAGGGCTAGACAACAGGTCCTCTCTACTCTACCTTATATACTGAAGAACTCAGATTTCATTATCCTGCCTACTCTAACTTTTGCCATTTTTCCGTACCTCTAACAATCATTTTGAACAGAAATGGTTTTGTTTTTTTAAAGAAAAGACTTTTCACTCCTTTTAAAAATAAACTAAAACTGAAGTCCCCACAATTATCCACCTTGGTCGCAAACCTTCTAAAAATCAGTCTCAGCATTTCTTAGTTGAGCTGGAGAGAGAATAATTGGTGTCAAGTGTATTGTATGCTCAATAAAATATGTAACTTCAAACTGATTAGGTATAAAAATCCATATTCTCATTTGAATTTTTCTGAAACTGATCCTTACAAAGACCTGCACTCACTTGCACAGGTACATGACTAAACCATGCCTTGCCTCCCTCTACATCAAGTTTAAGTACAGAACCTGTTTGTATTTGCTGGGCAAGTATATAACTGCCCACGTTCTACACACACTAGCTGTTCACTACACACATCTTAGGCTCTATACTTCATTCCCCAATGCTTGACTTAATCTGCAATTTCAAAAATTCTCAGACTCAAGTAGGTCTTCTTTTAGTTTGGTTTTTTTTTTCCCCCAAAACTTAAGGCCAAAGTATTTCCAGTCTTTCTGGCAGACACCAGAGAATGATTTGGGATACACAGCCACAATTTCTAAGTTTAATTCCAAAACAGAGGGGGAAAAAATCTTATGAAAAGAACATCAAGATACAAAATCTTCAGTATTTCAGACATATTAGAAAGAATACCTAATATTCAGAATCATCATTTTCTAGTTACTTCTAATAAGTTACACCACTTAAAAGGTGAAGAGAATATTCCAAATTAAAAATAAAAGAAAATATAACATTCAACTTACACAGAAAATAATCATTCTTGACTTTATGGAATTCTGGGTTTCTCCACATAAAACCCATGACTTTATCTTTGAATATGCCCCAAATCCTTGGCTTGTATACCTCTTACAAGGCCTAATAACAAATAACGGTCAAATGTTTATTAATGCTATCAGGAACTACATTTGGAAGGCTAACAATGTGGTCAAGGCAGGGTGCTACGTGTTTTACAAACATCTCAGAGAATCCTCACAGCATCCCTGAGAGCAATGTATAGGAGGTCTTACCTACCTGAATCTTTACAAATCCCTACAGTTACAAGGTTACACTGAAGCAAAAGTTACCTAAACTAAAAGTAATCGTTTGTTCAACTGACCAGTTGGAAGATGAGGAGGTACTCCCTCACACCTTCTTTCTTCACACACTCAACCCTATTTAACACTACTATCCCTTCTCCACACAGTCCTCCTAGTACTTCAGATGTTTTCTAGCTATTTGTTTTGGTCTTGATGTGGTTACCGGACTCATAAATAAAAGACATACCAACCTAAGATAAAATTGGAAATCTTGGTCTTTTTTTTTAAGATGAAATAAGATTAGATACAATTGAGGATAGTATTTTTGAGTTATTGGAGAAATTCCTCAAATCATGAAACCGTTAAGAAGTGAAAAGGGGATCATAATGAGATAAAGGCTTAAAGATAATCTCAGTATTGGGGCACCTGGGTGGCTCAGTGGGTTAAAGCCTCTGCCTTTGGCTCCCTCTCTCTCTGTCTGCTTCTCTGCCTGCTTGTGATCTCTGTCAAATAAATAAATAAATAAATAAATAAAAGATAATCTCAGTATTAAAGGAAGAAGAGCACATCCTCCTCCCTATCCTATGAGAAAACAGACGAACTTCTTAAGTATTTCTAGTAGAAATAACTCCTTGGGGCGCCTGGGTGGCTCAGTCGGTTAAGGGGCAGAGTCCTGATTGCAGCTCAGGTCATGGATCTCAGGGTTGTGTGATCAAGCCCCACATGGGGCTCCACACTCAGAGTGGCATCTACTTGAGCTTCTCTCTCTCCTTCACCCTCTGCCCCTCCCCCCCACTCTCTTCCTCTCTCTAAAACAAATAAACCTTAAAAAGACCAAAAAAGGGGCACCTGGGTGGCTCAGTGGGTTAAGCCTCTGCCTTCGGCTCAGGTCATGATCTCAGGGTCCTGGGATCAAGTCCTGCATCGGGCTCTCTGCTCAGCAGGGAGCCTGCTTCCTCCTCTCTCTCTCTGCCTGCCTCTCTGCCTACTTGTGAGCTCTATCTGTCAAATAAATAAATAAAATCTTAAATTTTAAAAAAAGACCAAAAAAACCAACAAAACCCATACTAGTGCTTTGAAAATCAAATGCAACAGCATAAATTTTGTCAGAAAAACACAACCTCCCACCGTCCACCATCACTCTTTCTCCCTCTCTTCCCCTCCCCTCTCTCTCTCTCTCTCTCTCTCACACACACACACACACTTCACTTTATGTTCCTCCTAAGAGAAAGAATTAGAGACTGAAAGCTGCACTTGCACAAGGTCACCCTGAGCATGACAGAGCAGGGAGTAAAGCTTCCTGCTTCAAGAGTCTGGACTTGTAACCACGATGCTCTGCTATGTGCTAGCCACAGAAATCAAACACCACATTCTATAAACAATACTCATTTTCCTAATTCTGGTTTCATTTTCAAGAAAGTAGAACCCCAGACCCATCTTTTTTCCACCACTGTTTCCTATAAGGTCTTGGTCCCCATTTTTTTAATAAATTATTTTTATTTTTTTTTAATTTTTTTGTAAATTTATTTATTTGTCAGAGTGAGAGGGAGAGAGAGAGAGCGAGCGAGCACAGGCAGACAGAGTGGCAGACAGAGGCAGAGGGAGAAGCAGGCTCCCTGCCGAGCAAGGAGCCCGATGTGGGACTCCATCCCAGGATGCTGGGATCATGACCTGAGCCGAAGGCAGCCGCTTAACCAACTGAGCCACCAAGGCGTCCCTCTTGGCCCCCATTTTTTAAAAGATTCACTTTAGGCACCTCACTGATACCTGCTCTCCCCCTGTAAGAGGACGTCCAGTGTTGCCATCTCCACTTTACGGGAGTTAAAAAAAAAAAAAAAAAAAAAATCAGGCACCTGGGTGACTCAGTCATTAAGTGTCTGCCTTCGGATCAGGTCATGATCCCAGGGTCCTGGGATAGAGCCCTGCATCAGGCTGCCTGCTCAGTGGGAAGCCTGCTTCTCCCTCTCCCACTCCCCTTGCTTGTGTTCCCTCTCTCGTTGTGTCTCTCTCTGTCAAATAAATAAATAAAATCTAGGGGGGAAAAAAAAAGCTCAGGAAAATCACACCACTTCGCCAAGGTCAAGCCGCTGGAAGTGGCCAAACTGGCGTGTGAATCCAGCCTAATGGGTCCAGCCCAAGCTCTGCTTAGCCTCAGCACAAGGGCCTTTTGTAACATAAATATGGTCTCAAAGATAGCAATTCGTTTGGCTGAGAAGTAGAAAACACCTGGTATGAGTAACGTCTCAGGAAAGGCTGCCTATGAACACCAGCTCTGCCCTCTTCCAATAATGTGACTCGGGCCCATGATTTCACCTCCCTGGGGCAGTCTCTCCTCTGTCAGCAGTAACGGTAAGAATGCCCATCTCAGAAGGCTACTGAGTGGACTGACATTTGACACAAACAACACAAAATACTTAGTGGCTATCAAAAGCACTCCAAAGCTAGCTGCAATTATTACACTTATATAAACAGTTTTTTAAGCATTTGAATATTTCAAATGACTTCTAAATATCAGACTGATCAAAATGACTCAGCAGGCACTGGGGCCAGGCCCAGCTGAAATGGGTCCACCCAGCTCAGCCTCACCCCAGCCCAGAGGAACCTCCCAGCATCAAAAATTCCGAATGGCATCATACCAGATAAGTCCGGGATTTTACAGAGCTGAATATTACCCCAAAGGTCGGAAAACTCAAAGGATGGAGCTGTTACTCCTGGGACAACTCTACTGCCATGTTTGTTTGAAACCTTCACTTGGAAATGTTGATTCATGGCTCTGGAAACAAACCTAGGCGTGTAGAATTCTAACTGCATTTCACAGTTAGTCTGCTAACTGGAGAAGGAGGAAAGAACACATCAACAACGGGGAGATAATGCCAAGTCTAAGGAAAAGCGTCAGTCCTGGCAAGATGGAAATGGGTAAGAAGAGAGCATCTGAGAAACAAGCCTGTTAAATACACAGTGCTATCTACAGAATGGCTTCAGTCTAGTGTTCTCTACCTGAGTTACACAGGGCTACGCAGCTTCAAGTGGAAGACGAGAGTGCCAGCGAGGAAGAAGGGGAAATGGTGCAGCCTAAATGAGAGAACATTTAGGAAGTACAAAGAAGAGTGTGAGCTACCTGCTAACAAAATGTCCCACCAATGATGAGCGCTGGGTGTCACACGCAACTAATGAGTCATAGAATACTACATCAAAAAGAAATGACGTACTATATGCTGGCTCATTGATATAGTACTTAAAAAAAAAAAGTCCCCCCAAAGCTGTCACACTCACCTGTATTTTGTGGGCTGTTTTTGTATATAAAGCCTTTTATAAGTCAATTACGACAGCCCCTTACCTATCTCGCTTATGCTAGTGAGCTGTTGAGCATATCCCTCATCCTCACTGCAAAGCTCCAGAACTCAGCATCCTAGGCAAGATACAACTCATGAAGGTGCCGACCTCCTCTCTGGCCACAGGTCTCTGAGATCCCTCGGTCACCTCCAAAAGTCAGTTCGCTGTCACCTGTCACTCCATTGCCAAGCACCAGGGCAGCTGTCCTGGGAAAGATTAAAAGACATAAAACACTACCTACCCCATCACTGACAAACTCACAGTCTGGTTTGGGTGAGAGCTACATCCATGAAAAGCTACAGGTTTTAAGAAGTAATAGCACTGACCTGACAGAACCTGACAGTGTGGGGCAAGCGTGAAGCAGTAACTGAGTTAAAAATGGAACGGAGGGGACGCCTGGGTGGCTCAGTCGGTTGAGCAGCTGCCTTCGGCTCGGGTCATGGTCCCGGCGTCCTGGGATCGAGTCCCACATCGGGCTCCTTGCTCAGCGGGGAGCCTGCTTCTCCCTCTGCCTCTGCCTGCCGCTCTGTCTGCCTGTGCTCGCTCTCTCACTCTCTCTCTCTCTGACAAATAAATAAAATCTTAAAAATGGAATGGAGGTGGGGGAGGTAGAGGACTAGCACGAAAAATAAGACACAGGTGCATATTATACAGGAAACACTAAGGAGACAGAGAGGCTGGATTAACAGGTTTGGAAGGAGGAAAGGTCATTGCCCCAGACTTTTATACATAATCCATCCCTAAAACACACCTAAGCCATGACAAAAGAGAACAGACTTTCAGGGGCCAAGGGTCCTTTGCCAGAGACTTAACAACACCAACTGCATGTTCCCTTTTGGTCAGAATTTAACAAAATATACTCCAGATTTTCCTACAACATGTTTTGCTTTTGCTTTTTCTGCCTAACAGCACACACGAACAGATTTAGTGAGGACCTTACTGGTACCTATAATTCTCCACTTGGACAAATGACCTTATCCAATTTATCAGACCCTTGTTTCTCTGTCAGCTTCTCAGTTCTATTCTTTAATTTTCCGTTCATTTTTATAAAGCAAGGAAATACACTGACCCTTGGACAACATGGCTTTGAACTGCTTGGGTCTATTTATAGATGGAGTTTTCTTCAATACATAGAGTCAGTACTGTAGGGGGCTATAGCTCAGTGGTAGAGTATTTGACTGCATAGAGTCGGTACTCTAAATTTATTTTCTCTGCCTTGTTTTTTTTTATTTTTTTTTAAGATTTTATTTATTCATTTGACAGAAAGAGATCATAAGCAGGCGGAGAGAGAGAGAGAGAAGAAAGCAGGCCCCCCGCTGAGCAGAGAGCCGATGCGGGACTCGATCCCAGGACCCTGAGACCACGACCCAAGCCAAAGGCAGAGGCTTAACCTACTGAGCCACCCAGGCGCCCCTCTCTCTTATTTTTTTTAACATTTTCTTTTCTCTAGTTTACGGTACTGTAGGAATACAATATGTAACCACATGATTTCACTTACATGGAATCTAAAAAAATAAAATAAACTCACAAACACAAGGAACAATAAATTGGTGGTTGCCAGAGGGGTGGAAGGAGAAGCAAAAGACATGAAAGGAATTAACAGGTACACGTTTCCAGCTATAGAACTAGTCATGGAGATGGAAAGTATAGCTCAGATAATAGTCGATATTATATTAACGCACAGTAATACATATTATATTAATATGTATATGGTAATAATATTAATGATTACCACTTATCATGGTAAGTACTGCATAATGTAGAGAACTGTTCAATCACCATGATGTACACCTGTAACTAACATTATGTGCTAAATCAACAATAAAAATTAAGACATTTTGAAACTGGCATAGCTAAATCAGTAGACAATAAAACTAGTGGACACATGTGTAAAACCTGAAGAAACTCTAGAATGACCATATAACATTTAGAATTATAACCTTAAAGCAAAGATTAAAGGAAAGGAGGCTTAGCCTTAGAAATAGGACTAGTCTTGGGGCACCTGGGTGGTACAGTTGGTTGAGCCTCCAACTCTTGATTTCAGCTCAGGTCATGGATTCAGGGTTGTGACATCAAACCAAGCACTGGGCTCCCAGCTTAGCACAAAGTCTGCTTGGGATTTTCTCTTGCCCCCTCTGTCCCAACTGCTCCACACATGTGCTTTCTCTCCAGAAGGAAGGAAGGAAGGAGAGAAGGAAGGAAAAGAGGGAGGGAGGGAGGGAAGAAAAAGAAATAGGACTGGTCTCTAAATGTTTAATTTAGTTCAGCCCATTTCCTCAGAACTTCCTATCTGCTTCTTACTGGGTAAAGAAAACCATGCATGTCCCTTCAGGTACCTATCAATCTATTTGACAAGAAAGGGCTCACTGATGTGAAGTCAGTAAGTAACCTAAGGAAAAGACAATACCAGGAGTCATATAAAGCTCCTAGGGATCAGAATACAGAAATGATTCCTCTCAGAGGAACGGCCTGACCAGTGAGAGAGGAAAGTAAGACCACAAAATATGGGTAGGGTTCTAGGAGTACAGGGAGGTGGAAATACTCCCATCTGTCAGTAGCTGAGGTATCGGCACAGCTCCCCAAGGAGATGGAGCCCAAGCTGAGTCTTTAAATCATTTTTCAGCTAAGGGCACTCCTATCCCAAAAGGCATTTAGAAAAGGGGCAGCTTTTCAGGTTCTCAAACGATAGGGTTGGTGGGATGGAGAAAAAACAGGAGAGGAAGTGGAACCACTACTGGCACTGAGCACCTGGGAACTGGGGATGTTCCATGTCCTATAATGCCAGGTCAACCCTGCATAAAGAATCATCCCACCCCAGATGGCAACACAGATTTCCATCGAGACTCACAGACATAGACAACAGACATTCACCAGGTCCACGATGAAATGGGAGGACATTTCAAGCACTAGAAATAACAGGCATGACCGCATTAAGTATAAAAGGGTTGTTCAGGGAGGAACAAACACCTCCAGGGCCACTGAAAGTCTATGGGGTGGTGGTGGAACAGAAGGATGGAAACCTGTTCAGTGTCCCAAGGATACACCTTACTAAGGAATGTGAACGTCAAGCCACTGAGTGGCTTTAAGTACAAGAAGGATGTGATCTGAATTGTGTTTTCAAGAAGCCACTGTGCCAGTAGATAGAGGAGGGATTCTACAGTCACACCACTGCTGTCACGGGCCTTGATTCCAGGACCCTAAATCATGAAATCAAGAGTCAGATATTTAAGCAACTGAGCCACCCAGGCGATCCAAAAATTGTTGTTATTCTGATTCAAATCCAGGTATACTCCTGTGCTTTGAACAAATGCTACCTACATAAGCTAGTATTAGTCATAAACTTCTCTCACATACCAAAAAAGGACTTGTGCAATTTACCATTTGGGATTCAAGATTAAAACAAAGTTCTTATAGGATAAATATTAAAACACTGCAATGACTTACCAAAAAAAAAAAAAAAGAAAGAAAGAAAGAAAAAAAAGAAAAAACCTTCAACAATTTAAGTGTTTATTTAAAACATTATCCTAAACATTAATATGGGCATAGAGAAGTATAAGGTCCTTCCATCTAAAAATGTACAGAGACAAGTTCAAACACACAAACAGTTCAGCCACATTGAAAAGCTTAATAACACCGTGAAATAATACATAATGCTGCAGCTTACAAAGGACTGTAGTGAAGTCAAGGAGAATGGGGATTCAGAAGAGGCCATTGTCTTTGGAAGTTACAAAGTTACTGGCTGGCACTTCCAGTGAAACAAAGAGACTCCTAAAGAAGGCTTACATTTTAGGTCTGGGGTTTTGTGGAGTTTTGTTTTGTTTTGTTTTTTCTTTCTTTTCAGTTGGGACCTGTGGGTGCTTGCAAGGATGGGAAAAAGAAACCAGAGTATCAGAAGTGCCAGGGAGAGCAGCGGCTGGCACTGGTTGCCAAGTGGGCGAGGATGTTCGATGTCCTAGAACAAGGACAGTCCTACATAACTCAAGAATTGTCCCATATCCTTCTTGGCCATTTGGACAGATTTTTAATTTTGGTTCTAATGGCCTGGATGTGCCTTTTCCTCAAAGAAGCTAGCCAGCTTCAAAACATCTCCTCCAGGAAGGGCATTCCTCACAGGATAGTTCCTCCGTTCTAGAAAACCATAAACTACCTCATACTATCCCTGCTGTAACTGCCCAGGAATTAACCATTTTTTTTCTATGTCTATCATTAAAATTCCTAGATATTTGTTTGAGTTAGAAGTTACCCAACTCATATTTTGTATTACATATTAATATTCTTTTTCAATAGAAATGCCAGGCCCACCCACAGTACTTCAAAATTACTGTGGAAAAAAGTCTAAGATTTCTTTTTTTTTTTTGTTAGAAAGAGGGAGAGAGAGCACAAGCAGGAGGAGCAGCAAGCAGAGGGAGAAACAGGCTCCCTGCTGAGCAAGGAGCCTGATGTGGGACTCGAACCCAGGACCCTGGGATCATGACCTGAGCCATAACGCAGATGCTTAACTGACTGAGCCACCCAGGTATCCTTGGAAAAAAAGTCCTAATATCTAATTCCATACAGATTCTGTTGGGGTAAAAGGTTTTACTTTTTCTCCCCAAGAGAGACCAAAAAAAAAAAAAAAAAAAAAAAAAAAAAATATATATATATATATATATATATATATATATATAAAATTAAAAAACATCTTCACCAGGAGAAACCGAAGAATAAAGCTCTGTGTACATACCTGCTGCGGTCTAGCTCCCTAAAATTTATGTTGAAATCCTAACCCCCCGGGGAATGGTATGAGTAGGTCGGGGCTTTGGGAGGTGCTTAGGTTAGAAGGGTGGAGCCCTCATAAATGGCAGTGGTACCTTATGGAAAAAAAAAAAATCCAGACAACTCCCTAGCCCCTTCAGCCATGAGAACACGCAGGGAGAAGCCTCTGACCCAGAAGAGCGCCCTCCCGCAGCCCCTGCTACCACCCTGAACTTGGACTTCAATCCTCCAGGCTATAAAAAATAAACTTTTCTATATAAGTTTATAAGCCACTCTGTCTGGGTATTTTGTTACAGCAGTCCAAACAGAGAAAGACAATGCCAAATATATGGTCAGGGCTTAATTGGTACTTCCCACATTAGGACTTCTCAACAATAAGGCTATACATTTAGTTCATCTTGACTCCAACATACACCCATATACACACACAAATGTGTAAGAGACTTAGCTCTCATCTGCTAGTTCTCTGTGTTCAAATCCTCCTGGAGGTGTAAAGTCCCTGAGTAATATAATCCAGGTTCATAGGATAATAGACATGAGTATGAAGTCTTGATCTTCCCTACCAGTAGGCCATACCTTGCTCCAGAACACTAACTAATTGATGGGATTATGGAAGGAAAGCAGGACACAGCTTGGGGCAAGTAGGTCTATTAGCCAAATTAGAGGAAATACACAGTTTCCAGCCTGTATTACACACATACCTGTATGCATCACAGGCTTGTCTAGGTATGTGGCCTATAAATTAAGGTTACATTTATGGGGAAATCTTCATTTTTGGCTGAGTTCACAGAGCATTTAGTATATCACAGATACATACAAAAAAAAAAAAAAAAAAAACCAGGTATGACATGCGCCCAGTCAAGTAGTTAGGATTGGCAGTATGACTAGAGAGTGTAGAGCACCAATTCCAAACTATACTTATTGTCCCCATTGGTCATGAGCTCATACCCTGGTATGCTCTCCTGATTCCACTGCCTCATCAGTTGTTGAAGAACCATGGTAGTTCTCTCCACCTGTCTCCATCTATAGGATGCTACTCTGAACAGACGATATCATTTCCTATTTTGAAATCAACTAGCCATAGATGAGGCCTTTAGAATGCTTTCTTTCTGGCCCTGTGCATATTCCCTCATCCACCTCTCTTCCTGTGATCTGTGTCCCATTAATTCAGATAGCTAAGGGAGTTCCCTTCTTTACTGATGTGTTCAAATGCTCCTATTTCTACATCCCCCCCACTTCTAACCTGTGGTCAGTATTAGTATTCTAATATGAATAAGCCAGGGTCCTTGCCATAGGGAACCTCTAGTTTACTGGAGAAAGTACATGATTAAACAGCTAATATCATGTCATACCATGTAATGTTACCATGTGACATTAGAGTAAAGATAAGTATCAGGTGCTAGCAGAGAACATGGGAAAGACATTAATCCTGACAGGAATGAGCAGGGTAAGCTTGTTTTTGCAAGTTGACAAAGACTTGTTAAATGTTTTTAAATCTAGACTTCCTCTCTGTCTATATGATGGATTAAATAAACTGAGGTCCCTATTGCTTAAAATATTAGCTAGACTAATTTCAACAATTACTTCAAATGTGTAGTTGAACTCTCAGTAAGGAAGCCTTCCACAAGTCCTTTAATTAGGACCCATCAAAAAACCATTATGATGGCCCACTGAGACTTTTTGCCCTGGAAAGGTTTGCTGGGCTCAGCCAAGATGACTGGCTCTTAAGAGCCATTAAGAGTGGGGCGCCTGGGTGGCTCAGTGGGTTAGAGCCTCTGCCTTCGGCTCAGTTCATGATCTTAGGGTCCTGGGATCAAACCCTGTATCGGGCTCCCGGCTCAGTGGGGAGCCTGCTTCCCCCCGCCCCCTCTCTCTGCCTACATCTCTGCCTACTTGTGATCTCCATCTGTGAAATAAACAATTTTTTAAAAAAGCCATTAAGAGCAAGAGACTACTTACAGATCCACATGTGGTTCAGTATTGGACCTGAAACTCCTGTATCAGACAGTATAGCAAGGGGCTTCATCTTTAGTCAAATAGAAAATTACAACAAGTAGCAAAAGGAAAAAAGAAGGAACTTTTCTGTTTCAGTCTAAGCTTTTGTTAAGGAGGGCAAAAGATGTTCTTTGGACTACGTGTGTTGGAGAGGATGTGGAGAAAGGGGAACCCTCTTACACTGTTGGTGGGAATGCAAGTTGGTGCAGCCACTTTGGAGAACAGTGTGGAGATTCCTCAAGAAATTAAAAATAGAGCTTCCTTATGAT
>PISX010018386.1:20061-40988 GCA_004024625.1 Mellivora capensis
GATACAGATGTAGTGAAAAGAAGGGCCATCTGTACCCCAATGTTTATAGCAGCAATGGCCACGGTCGCCAAACTGTGGAAAGAACCAAGATGCCCTTCCACGGATGAATGGATAAGGAAGATGTGGTCCATATACACTATGGAGTATTATGCCTCCATCAGAAAGGATGAATACCCAACTTTTGTAGCAACATGGACGGACTGGAAGAGATTATGCTGAGTGAAATAAGTCAAGCAGAGAGAGTCAATTATCATATGGTTTCACTTATTTGTGGAGCATAACAAATAACACAGAGGACATGGGGAGATGGAGAGGAGAAGGGAGTAGAGGGAAATTGCGGGGGAGATGAACCATGAGAGACTATGGACTCTGAAAAACAACCTGAGGGGTTTGAAGGGGCAGGGGGCGGGAGGTTAGGGGAGCCTGGTGGTGGGTTTTAGGGAGGGCACGTATTGCATGGAGCACTGGGTGTGGTGCAAAAACAATGAATACTGTTATGCTGAAAAGAAAATTTAAAAAAAAAAGATGTTCTTTGGAAATCTTCAACTACAAAGCTTACATTGAAGATAGTCCCATTCATGGTATGCATTCATTTAGGGTTAACTCTGAACTATAGGACCCCCACAGTTGAAGTGTCATTGGTCATAGGCCTTCAGCTCAGGTCATGATCTCTTCTTTTTTCTCATTATAATCTAGCACACCCTTCCTTTCACCTCCTCTGCCAGAATATTCCAAAATGGTCTGTTATGTGATCAGCAGCATAATGTCCTTCCTACTTCTAATCCATCTTAGATATTGATGCCAGGCTCAATAGTCAAAATTATTTCCATCGTTTTACTACTCTGGTCAAGAACAAACCTCAAGGGATCAAGCCCCACATCGGGTTCTCTGCTCAGCAGGGAGCCTGCTTCCTCCTCTCTCTCTGCCTGCTTCTCTGACTACTTGTGATCTGTCTGTCAAATAAATAAATAAAATCTTTTTTTTAAAAGATTTTATATATTTATTTGACAGACAGAGATTACAAGTAGGCAAGAGAGGCAGGCAGGGAGAGAGAGGAGGAAGCAGGCTCTCCGCGGAGCAGAGAGCCCGATGTGGGGCTCGATCCCAGGACCCTGGGATCATGACCTGAGCCGAGAGCAGAGGCTTTAACCCACTGAGCCACCCAGGTGCCCCTAAATAAATAAAATCTTTAAAAAAAAAAAAAAAAGAACAAACCTCAGCTTCTGGTGCCTATCAGATGAAATACAAGTTTCACAATGGGCATCCAGAACCTTCCACAGTATTGTTCATGCTACATGTAACCCACCAATCACTTCAACACACAAATCTCACTTGGAGCCAGACTGGCTGACCAATGGAGCCATAGACACCCAGGTTCTATGAAGATGGCCCAAGCCAAACCTTTTACCTCCACGAATCCCTCCCAAAATATTCTAACACTGTTAACATGTGACACTAGGGTTTGAATCTTGACTCAAACACCTACTAGCTCTGTGACCTTGACTACCTGTCTTACAATACCTGTTCTAAAATCAAACGGAGTCCAGTACGCAAAATACTTAGACGAGTACTGAGTCCAGTATCAAATTCCCAGGCCCTCCCTCCTGCCATGTTCCCAACGACCTCCCCTAGATCTTTTATTTATTCTACGATCTAACAATTCTATCTCGGTACTTTTTGCTCAGAGTTTCATGGGTTTTTCTGATCTCCCAGCTAAGCCTTTTCTCTTGCATCCTCTGCTGTGCTCTGTGCATATCACAATTTAACTAGGAGACTAAACCCAGTCATTATATTTGACTAGGACTGGAGGGCAGAAGTGTTTTTGTAAATACTGCTTATTCATTAAAAACTATCTGGCCATCTGCTGGGCATGAGGATAATTTGTGCTGAGGATATGTAATTGAACAAGAAACAGAAACCCTAGCCTTTCTGAAGCTTATACTATAGTTTATAGACAACACATCAGAATATATTTTATAGTACACTTCAAAATGGTATGTATCATTTTTAAGATGGAGCAGAGGAAGAGAACAGAGTGGAGGGTGGATGGTGGTCAAGGCAGATGCAGCTGCGAAGGCAATGTTTGAGAGAGCTGGGCAGACAGCTGGGCTGAGTCTCACACAGGAGCACCACAGAGGGGGAAATCTGGAAGCAAAGCATGAACACACGCACTGTGAGTGACATCAAGGAGTCAGTGTGAGGGAAAAGGAGAGTAAAGGATGATGGCAGGGAAAAACAGAAAACTTGGTCCCATAAGGCTTTGTAGGTCATCCCATGGACCTTGGCTTCTGTTTCCACTTGAGGGTTCTGAGCTGAGGAGTGACATGACAGAACCTACACACTAAACGGTATCATGTAATTCCTACACCGCAGGCAGGCTGAGAGCAGCCAAGGGCGGGGGGGAGGGGGGAGCTGGTTTGCAGGCCCTGGCAATAATACTGGCAAGAAAAATAATAATAATAATAATAATAATAATAATAATAATAATAATAATAATACTGGCAAGAGATGGTGGCTGAGACCAGGGGGTGGCTGTGGGCACTGAGTTCTAGACAGGTTCTCAAGGTAGAACCAATAGGATTTCCCGACCAATCAGAAGTGGGATGTGAGAGAAAGAGGAGGTCTCCCAACGGGCAGCCTGAGCTCAGGGTGGGGCTGCCATGAACAAAGGTGGTGGTCCAGGTGGTGCAGGTGTAGGAAGGAAACCAGAAACCCCGTTTGAGGCACATTCAGTTTAAAATGCCCGCATGGGCTGACCTGTCATGCAAGGCACTGAGATACCCAAGCCTGCAGTTTCTTCTGCCCACCAAGTCTTTTCCTGACTCACTCTTAGGAAAGCACTAGCAGGAAGATGAAAGAGGTTAAAAGGATTAGGAGCGGAGGCCATGCCCCTGTCCTTGTGGAGTTGGCAGCGAGAGAAGGAAACACAGCAGCTATTCCCAAGCCTCTGGAACAGCCGAAGCCGGAACAGGAAACCCCATCCCACCCCAACACACTCGGAAGGTAGCCAAGCAACAAGGTGGGTTACATCCAAAACCAAGCCAGCATGTAGACCGAAAACTGGGCCCAGACTCCATGCAGGGTGACAGCAACCATCTCGGAATTCTACTCTCTGGCAGTTCGGTTCCAGGCAGAATTTGGTTAACAAAGCTATTTACCTTGGAGATGTTTATCTTCCAAAGGAGCAGGAGTTTGGGTTTTCTAACAGTCAAGGGAGAGAGCCAGAGTCAGAACAGGGCAGCTGGGCTGGCCCCGCCCACTGCCCCAGGCCTAGGTTTCTCCCTGTGTAAATGCTGCCACAGCAAAAAAATGTTTTCTGCTGCCTACACATAGGGCTTTGGGGAGGATTCATGAATTAGTGTGTATAAAACACTATGAGCTATTCAAATAAAGGGACAATGAAACTCCCCTTGAACATTTCTAAGGTCCAGACAGAATGATCTTTTCTTCCCCACCAACTCCGAGGAAAATGAGACAACCATGTGAAGTTACCCTGTACCTGACTGAAGAGACAAAATGAGGTCATGTGTGAAACTTCTTTGCGGGGGCACCTGGGTGGCTCAGTGGGTTAAGCCTCTGCCTTTAGCTCAGGTCATGATCCCAGGATCCTGGGATCGAGCCCTGCATCGGGCTCTCTGCTCAGTGGGGAGCCTGCTTCCTCCTCTCTCTCTGCCTGCCTCTCTACCTACTTGTGATCTCTGTCAAATAAATAAATAAAATCTTTAAAAAAAAAAAAAAAAAGAAACCTCTTTACGATGTACATTTCCAACAGAAGGATTTCCAGAAACAGTCTCTCAAAAATAAAAATACAGGTTAAGGGACACCTGGGTGGCTCAGTGGGTTAAGCCTCTGCCTTCGGCTCAGGTCATGATCTCGGGGTCCTGGGATCAAGACCCACATCGGGCTCTCTGCTCAGCAGGGAGCCTGCTTCCCCCCAACCCTCTCTGCCTGCCTCTCTGCCTACTTGGTATCTCTGTCAAATAAATAAATAAAATCTTTTTTTTAAAAAGTACAGATTAAAAATCTCTTAAAAACCAACAGAAAGATGTAGCTACAGTAAGGCTCCACTCAGGAGTTAAATGTGTTGACCTGGGAGCCACAGCGAAGCCAAACTCCTCCGAGCTGTTGTACAAGCTAGAACCTTAATTCCACCCCAGGAGAAAATATGAACTGCTGCCCAAGGGCGGGGGAACCAAGCACATGGTTAACAGCCATCCCTGAAAAGAGCTTTGTTGAAGGCATTTTCCCCCCTGTTTTCTAAAAGCTGTCCAGCTCCACTCAAAGGATCACAATTAACACTGACATGAATAGGCCACTGTAGGGATTCTGCCCATAATCCAGAGAGATGGCTCTCCCTGCCCACTGTGATTTTACATCAGTATTCAAGCAACCCTTCATGGTCTTGTTCCTGGCTCAGAAAAGCGCCAGAGACCAGAGGAATGCATATCTGGAGGTGAACTCTTTCCCTAACAAAGCAAGGATGTGCTCGGATTACTGCAAGCCTCACGGTTTAGCACACCTCAACTCTTCACTTCAGAAACAGAGAAGCAAGGGGCAGCTAGAAAATGATCAAACACAGAAAGGGGGCCAACAGCCTACCTGCTGAAAATGAAACCCCAGTTAAAACTAATCTAAACCCAAGATTCTGCTGAGCTCATGCTGACAGCGTTTCCCGAGTGGGCTGGCACGCTCACCAAGATGGGGACACCTGAGGCAAGGGAAGTCTGACGAGGCACTCAAGGTCTGTGAGTTCTAATCCCTCATCTACTGATGACTCATGGTAAATTCCAGATTTCCAGTCCTGTGTTTACTGCACACTGGCACTAATCTCCCAACTGGTCTCTCTCCCTTCAGCTCCAGCTCCCTCCAGTCCTCGTGGCCTAGGACCAAAACATTCAACTTCAAGTACTGCTCTGGGTGTCCAACCCCTCTCCCTCAAACCGCTCAGGGGCTCCCTGGAGAGGAAAGGGTGCCACTCCAAGTGCTCCATACAATACTTCCTTCCTTTCTTCTCTAGGGAGACATTTCTAGGGTTCTGGCTGTCTAGCACCCTTCCCTTGTTAGCATGTGGCTCTCCCCTCTGAGGAATCGCCATTGTGTACAGCTTTGATAGGAAGTAGGATCTCATTGTCCTTATAGAAGCCAATGGGAATTCATTCTCTCTCTCTTCCCAGGGCAGCCCGGAGTGGGCACATGGGTAGGGTGCTTAAGCAGGGGCCTATTCTTCAATAAGGCATGACACGGGGGCAATTAGGATCATATTTATGCACCACATCATTTGTTGTTGGCTCAGGCTGAGGTACTCCCCAGCTTACTTCCTACCTCTTCCCTTTACAGACCAACCATTCTCCCCAGGATAGGGAGCCTTCCCCTCTCAACACCATGTGTATACTTGGAGCCCTGCACCCTCTTCCTAGAAAATATAGGACAGAAGTTCCCTGACAGGGCTAAGCACAAGGCGGGACACCAAACTGGGTCCAGGAGCTGGGCATGCTGTGTCTTGAAGGATAAATACAACTTAAGCAGACTGAAGGGAGAACAGAGGGGGCTGGGGAGAAAGGGTATGAAGGGTATGTTCCAGCACAGGTGCCGAGGACATGGGAACACTGCAGACTATAGTTGAGGATTTCAAGTCCTTCTACAGAGCTGTGCACAAGCTACCTAGGACCAGAGCCAAAGCTAGAGACATAAGCTGCACATTGCATACTGCACCAAAATTTCAATCTCCATCCTGAAGGTTAAGGGATGAATTCAAAACACAAGTGCAAAGCCCAAAAGAGATCATAGTTCTATTTTTTTTTCCTATTTAGCTCTTTGAATTTCCTAAAGTTTACTCTTAATATACACACTTTCCTCCATAAAATACGATGTAATATTAAGCCAAGAGACGTGCTTTAGTTAGATTCATTCCAAAATGATTTCATTTTTTTATATATAGCACCCAGGGTGGGGTGTTGGGTGGGGGATAAACCCATTAAATTCCTGAGCAAAGCAGTACAGAGAAGTAGGTGTGATTTGTGCAAGGTAGTGAAAAGAAACAAGTTAGGAAAGAGGCACACACCTCTAGATTAGAGCTCCTGTTCTGCCTCGCAGTACATGTGTGACTTTGGCAAGTTATTTAACCTTGTTGAGCCTCATTTGTTTATCTGTAAAATGTAGTTGGGATACCAACAGCTGCAAGAGTGTTAGGGTGAGGAAGTCAACCTTACACAAAGCACTTGGCACACAGGAGTTCCACTCTGATGCTATCCTTTTCTTTCCAAGAAACTGTTCCCTCAACAATGCCCTAAATCACAACCTGTCTACTACACCCTGATCTGTCACTGGAAGCCAAAGAGCCAAGAGTAAGGAGATCTGGGTTCCTACATCTGTCATTTTTTTTAACTGTGTTAAGTGAGAGTTCATTCAACCACTTGGGAACTCCATTTCCCTCTGCATAAAATGGGGACTAAAGGGACACCTGGCTGGCTTAGTCGGTAGAGTAGGCAGGTGCCTCTTGACCTCATGGTTGTGAGTTCAAGCCCAGTCTGGGTGTATAATATACTTTAAGAACAAAATGAATATAACTGCTGCCCATTCCAGGATTGAATGAGATTCATGGAAAGTTCAGGATACCAGGTATGTAAAATATTACAAAGTATTTGCATACTTACAAGTGACCTTCTCAAAGTTATTTCTGACACCACCTTTGAATTTCCAGTTCAACCACTTTCCTCATGTCACTCATGAACCTACAAAGACTATTGCCTATTATGCCTCTGTCTGACTCTGTTTGGCTTCCAACCCTCTTTAACATAGCCCCACCCTACCCAGCTATCTAATGCTATTTCCTTCTCCCCCAGATTGTCACAATATCTTTCTCATGATCCACAGTGATACCCATTCCTGCAGTTTGATTCATACGGGTTCTCCTGCCTCAAGCACCCACCCCTTCTGCCCTCTATCTACCTAAGCAGGTGATTTCCTGAAGCCCTTGGATGCCTGGACTGCTCTATTACACCACAAGTAAGAATTCGCTCCTGGCTCTGAACTCCTAACTAGAATCTTTGACTTATTATTTTTACTAAATTCTGTAATTTCTCTCACTGCTTGTGCTAGCTCTTCTTCTTGAGGGAAAAGATGTGTTTTATACTCATCCCCCCCGCCATTCCCTAAAAATTTGGAATAGTACATTGAACACAGAGAAAAACATGGACTGGACGTTCTCAAACCTCTTTGCTTATCAAAACTTCTATCCTCCAGCTTATCTCCAGAAGCCTTTAACAAGCACCTACTCTTTGGTCAAAAGAACCAAGGTGAGTAGAGCCAGGCCCTCCATCTTATAGGCTCCAACAACAAATAGGTTGATGCCAGACTTGAGTACCATGGAGCACGGGAAGCCAAGACAAGCCACAGTTGTAACACCTGATTCTAACCCAGAATTCACACCATAGCTTGAACACAGAATCGCCTCTTCCCTTCTAAGAGGTGAACCATAACAAATAGACAAATATGCACTTCACACATTATAAGATGAGTAATATGTGGAAAAAAACCTAAAGGTCCCCCTTCACGAAAAGAATAGTAACAGAGAATTTTACACAGCCACTGAAAATAATTTTGGAAGAATAATGAGCAACAGAAACATTACCAATGTAAAAAGCGAAAAACAAGGAAAGTTCTAAGTATATACTATGTGACTTCAATTAAGTTGTCATGAAACGGGTGTCTGGGTGGCTCAGTTGGTTGATCATCTGCCTTCGGTTCAGGTCATGATCCTGGGGTCCTGGGATGGAGCCCCGCGTCAGGCTCCCTGCTCAGCAGGGCATCTGCTTCTTCCTCTGCTGGCTGCTCCCCCTACTTGTGCTCTCTCTCTGTCAATAATGTCAAATAAATAAACAAGATCTTTATAAATAAATAATAATAAAGAGTTATCATGAAACAAGCTGTTACTGACTCCAAGTTTACTCTACACCACACCCTCATTGCTAACACTTTCACATAGTGACGGTGACCAGGCCAGCCTGGTTGAGACCTGTAACATTCCCCTGTCATCTCTACCCACTTCCCCACATGCTACAACTTTAGTATGACACTGTGTTCTGTTTCAAGAGAAAACCGTGCCCTTCTAGCGCAACTGCTTTCCCTCCATTCCTATCACAGAGAAGAGTTGGAGTTGCCTGTTCACATGTGTTATTTATTTATTCTGCCCAGTAGTGCAGAGAGTATCATGTTCGTTTCATGGGAGACAAACAGACTGAGATCCTTAAGGCACCACCTAAAAAATAGTAACCCAAAAGAGCCTTTTTACCTCACATACTGACTTGTGGGTATTGTCCTAGCATATTTACCCATGTTTCCACATGAAAATCAGGGTTTCTACTTAGCATTCCAAGAGCATACTTCCTCCAGCTCCAATCCTAACAGTAGGATTCTATACCTCTCCTTCCTCCACTCCCAGTGAGGGAGTCATGGAGCAACCACATCCCAACCCGAGTGAGAAACATGGCCCGTGCGAGGGCCACAGCTGGGCACGGGTAGAGGGATTTGGAATTTGCAGAGTCCAGCCTCGTTGTCCATCTCCCCATCTCCCAACTGCACAGGGCCCCAGAGGACACACCAATGGTCTCCTTCCCTCCCCACTACCTATCGTGTTAGCTCGTTCCTCACTTTACTCCCTGGGCAGCTAAAGAACCAATTTCTCTAGCAGTTTCTCCATTATCCTGCTACTATTCCTCAAGCAAGTACACTTTCCCTACCCTTACTTCCCAGGGACAGTCTCCTACTGGTAACAAATAGAAAAACCTAAAATGGAAACAAACAGGGGTTGGTTACAAACTAATAAAAAGCAAAGCAGCACTGAAACAATGTAGCTCAATAAAATCAACTTGGAATCATCAGAACAAATCAAGTATGCAATCCTCATTTATTTTACTAAGAGCACATGCCCCAGAAAATGATGTCATGTCTCCGGGCTTCAAATACCTAATTAATAAGAGGGCTGAACTACCTTATGGCTCCATCGTTTTAAGATTTTTTATTTTGACTCCAGTTAGTTAACATACACTTTCCTATTAGTTTCAGACGCACACTTTAGTGATTCAGTGACTCAGCACTTCCACACATCACCCAGGGCTCATCCCAGAAAGTGCCCTCCTTTCACCCATCACCCATCATCTCCCCTCTGGTAACCATCAGTTCTCTACAGCTTCGAGTCTGTTTCTTGGTCTGCCTCTCTTTTTCCCCCTCTGCTTATTTGTTTCTTGAATTTCACATGTGAATAAAATCATATGGCATCTGTCTTTCTCTGATTGACTTCACTTGACTTCTAGCTCCATCCATGTCCTTGCAAATGGTAATATTTCATTCTTTTTTATGGCTGAGTGATATTTCATTATAGATATATATATACATCTTATGTACATAAATCTATAATGGCTGAGTAATATTTCATTATATATTATATATACATATGTATATATACTATATATTATATACATAATGAAATATTACTCAGCCATAAGTATATACATAAATATATTTTATATATATAATTTAAAATATACATATCATCTTTTTTATTTAAATTCAAATTAGTTAACATGTACTATTATTTTCAGGGGTAGAATCCAGTGATTTAATCACTTGTATGGAACACCCAGTGCTCATTACATCGAGTGCCCTCCTTAAAGTCCATCACCCAGTTACTCTATCCACCCACCCACCTTCTCTCCAGCAATCCTCAATTTGTTTCCTAGAGTTAAGATTCTTTTGGTTTGCCTCCCTCTGTTTTCATCTTATTTTATTTTCCCTTCCCCTATGTTCATCTCTTTTGATTCTTAAATTCCAGTTATGAGTGAAATCATATGGTATTTATGTTTCTCTGATTTATTTCACTTAGCACAAAAACCTCCAGTTCTATCCGCATCATTGCAAATGGCAAGATTTCATTTCTTTTGATGGCTACATAGTATTCAATTGCATATATATAAAATATATATATATATACACACATATATGTATATATATGTACATATATATACATATGTATATATCACATCTTCTTTATCCATTCATCTGTTGATGGACATCTGGGTTCTTTCCATAGTTTGGCTATTGTGGATATTACTGCTATCAATATTGGGTTGCATGTACCTCTTCAGATCACTGTATCCTTGGATGAATACCTAGCAGTGCAATTGTTGAGTCATAAAGTAGTTCTATTTTTTTTTAAAGATTTTATTTATTTGACAGAGAGAGATCACAAGTAGACAGAGAGGTAGGCAGAGAGAGAGGAGGAAGCAGGCTCCCTGCTGAGCAGAGAGCCCGATGCGGGGGCTTGATCCCAGGACCCTGAGATCATGACCTGAGCCGAAGGCAGTGGCTTAACCCACTGAGCCACCCAGGCGCCCAAGTAGTTCTATTTTTAACTTCTTGAGGAACCTACATACTGTTTGCCAGGAATACCACATCTTCTTTATCTAGTCATCAATTGATAGACACTTATGGACACTTGATAGACAACTGATGGACACTTACCAATTGATGGCCATAATTAGGCTATCGTAGACAATGCTGCTACAAACATTAGGATGCATGTATCCCTTTGAATTAGTATTTTGGTATTCCTTGGGTAAATTCTCAGTAGTATGATTGTTGGACTGGAGTACAGATCTATTCTTAACTTCCTGAGGCAACTCCATACTGTTTTCCTGAGGGGCTGTACCAGTTTGCATTCCCACCAACAGTACAAGAGGGTTCCTGTTTCTCCACATCCTTGCCAACTCTTGTTGTTTCTTATGTTGTTGATTTTAGCCATTCTGACGGGCATAAGTGATATCTCATTATAGTTTTGATTTCCACTTCCCTGATAAATCATGTTGACCATTTTCTCATGTGTCTGTTGGCCATCTGAACGTCTTCTTCAGAGAAATGTCTGTTCATGTTTCCTGCCCATTTTTTTAAAGATTTTATTTATTTATTTGTCAGAGAGAGAGAGAGAGAGAGCAAGAGAGTGAGCACAGGCATACACAGAGGAAGAAGCAGGCTCCCTGCCGAGCAAGGAGCCCGATGTGGGACTCAATCCCAGGATGCTGGGATCATGACCTGAGCTGAAGGCAGCTGCTCAACCAACTGAGCTACCCAGGCATCCCTCCTGCCCATTTTTTAATTGGATCATTTGGCTTTTTGGGTGTTGAGCTTTAGAAGTTCTTTATGTATTTTAGATATGTACCCTTTACCAGATATATCATTTGAAAATATCTTCCCCGATTCCTTCCTTAGGTTGCCTATTAGTTTTGTTGATTGTTTATGTCACCGTACAGAAGGCTTTTATTTTTACATGGTCCCCATAGTTTATTTTTTCTATTGTTTCCCTTGCCTAAGGCGACATATTCAGAAAGAAGTCAGTATGGCTGATGTCAAAGTGGTTACTGCCTATGATCTCTTCTAGGATTTTTATGGTTTCTGGTTATACACTTAGGCATTTAACCTATTTTTTTTAGTTTTATATACATTATAAGAAAATGATCCAGTTTCATTCTTTTGCACATAGCTTTCCAGTTTTCCCAATATCATTTATTGAAGATACAGTCTTTTTTCCATTATATATTCTTTCCTGCTTTTTTGAAGATTAATTGACCCTACAGATGTAGGTCCATTTCTGGGTTTTCTAGTCTGTTCTATTGATCTGTGTGTCTATTTCTGGGCTAGTACCATACCATTTTGGTTATTACAGCCTTGTATGTAACTTGAAATCCAGAACTGTGATGCCTCCAGCTTTCTCTTTTTCAGTGTTGCTTTGGCTATTTGGGGGGTCTTAATTGGTTCCATACTAATTTTAGAATTATTTGTTCTAGCTCTGTGAAAAATGCTGTTGGCATTTTAACAGGGACTGCATTCTATCTGTAGATTGCTTTGGGTAGTATAAACATTTTAATATTTGTTCTTCAAATCCATGAGCATGGAATGTCTGCATTTTTTTGTGTCCTCTTCAATTTCTTTCATCAGCATTTATAGTTTTCAGAGTACAGATCTTTCACATCTTTACTTAGGTATATTCCTAAGTATCTTATGATTTGGGATGCAATTGTAAATGAGATCAATCACTTGATTTCTCTTTCTGCTGATTCATTATTGAATTTCTGTATATTAATTTTGTATCCTGTGATGTTACTAGATTCATTTATTAGTTCTAGTAGTTTTTTGGTGGAGTCTTTCAGGTTTCCTACGTGGAGTATAATATCATCTCTAAATAATCAGTTTTACTTTGTCCTTACTGATTTGGATGCCATTTATTTCTTTTTCCTATCTGACTGCTATGGTTAGGGTTTCCAATATTTGTGAATGAGAGTGGTGAGAGTGTGCATTCCAGTCTTGTTCCTAACCATAGAGGAAAAGCTCTGATTTTCCCCATTTATGATGTTATTAACTATGGGATTTTCATATAAGGCCTTTATTATGTTGAGGTATGTTCCCTCTAAACCTAAAACTTTGTTGAGGGTTTTATCATGTACTTTGATGAAGGCTTCTTCTGCATCTATTGAAATGATCACATGGGTTTTACCCTTACGCTTGTGATATATCATGTCGATTCATTTGTGGAAACTGAACCACCCTGGAAACCCAGGAATAAATCCCACTTGACTGTGGTTCATGGTTTTTTTTTAATGTATGGTACAACTACATATGAAAGTCCTCCCAGTACACAGAATCTGAGTCTGATTATTTCTGACCCCTACTTGCTCTATCAACAGTAAGTCATCCCTGTTGTGTAAAGCCTCATTCAAATCTTCCTCAATTATCTTTCTTCTAGATCAGATATTCCCGGGTCCCTCTCCCACCCTATCCTTCTGCCCAACCTCACCATGACCAAAAATACATAGGTATCAAATAGGGTGAAAAAGTCAAAGAAGTTACAGTTAGAAGGCAGGACCATATAATGGTTAAAAACCTAAAATTTAGATTCAGGTATGGGTATAAATCTAGTTTAGCAACTTAGCTTGTGATTCCAGCCAAGGCACTTAACTTAAGCCTCTCTTTCTTCCCCTAAAAAATGGGCATCAAAATAATGCCTATGTCATAAGATCATTCTAAGAAAAATACATGAAGCCCTCCAAATGTGCCTGGCATGCACAAGCACTCTAACACCGTGATCATAGTTGTGGTGGCTACTAATACTGCTATAAATATTATAAATATTACCATGTAATATACCACAGCCTAATGGAAATGAGATACTCCTGCAAAAGATGACTAACCTAGGAAATTCATCCCAAGAACTGTTCCCAGGATGGGGAGAAAAAGCTTCTGTCTTAAAGGGTGGGATGAGGTGTGGAGTAATGACAGAGCGAGCAAGGCACAAAGAGAAAGAGGTACTGGTGAAAAGTGAGAGGAGATGCAGCCCAGTTCATTTATTCTGCCTACCACTGCTCCCCACCCCCAGGGAGAAGGGCCACAAATCTCAAGGGCCAGTCCAAAAAAAGCATTTCTGCAGTAACCTGCCAATGAGGGATGCAAGACAGGCTTGTACAAGATAGGAACAGCCTATAATATCTACAATTTAACTTGTTTAGGGAACATTCTGTTCTGTATTTCATTTAATGAGAAGCTACATTCATGTTGTACTTAATTCTAACAATCATTGATAAGTTATGCTGAATTGTTGACTTCTGGGAATACTGTGCTTCACATGTACCGGCAACAGATTTGTAATATTGCCCGGAAAAGTCCTCCCCAAGGACTGAATGGGAATTCTCAAAGCAAGAGGTTCCATGCAAGAAACTCCATCCTGTTCTTTCACCAGTACAGAGGGAACCTCAACAGAAGATTCACTATTTCAGAGAAAATACGAGTTTTCTGCATGATACACCTAGTTTTCTAAGATGTTATTTGTGGAACCAGAGGACTTGCCATTATATCAGAATGTGAACATCTGCCCAAAGCACCTCTGACTTTGAGTTCACAGGAAATGTATCCCCGAGAACAATCTAACTTTTGATGGATAAAGAAGTATTACCCTGTCGGGGCGCCTGGGTGGCTCAGTGGGTTAAAGCCTCTGTCTTCGGCTCAGGTCATGATCCCAGGGTCCTGGGATCGAGCCCCACATCGGGCTCTCTGCTTGATGGGGAGCCTGCTTCCTCCTCTCTCTCTGCCTGCCTCTCTGCCTACGTGTGATCTCTGTCCGTCAAATAAATAAATAAAATCTTAAAAAAAAAAAAAAAGAAGTATTACCTTGTCAATGAATCCATTTATAAGCATCTTCCCAAGAATAACAAAAACAGTTGAGCAATTAAATAAAATCGCCACACAGTGACTTTATTCACTTAACACTTATTGGATAATCAAAATGTGCCTGGGTGCCTGGGTGGCTCAGTCAGTTAAGCATCTGACTTCAGCTCAGGTCATGATCTCAGGGTCTTGGGATCAAGCCCTGTGTCAGGCTCCCCACTGAGCAGGGAGTCTGCTTCTCCCTCTCCCTCGCCCTCCCTATCCCTCTCCTTCTTCCTCTCTCCCTGATCATCCTGTCTCCGTCTCTCTCTCTTTCTCAAATGAATAAAATCTTAAAAAAAAGAAAAGGTGCCAAATAGTATACCAGGATGTAGAAAAAAGACATCACCACCTCTTAAAAAACACTCAATGGGAATGAGACAATAAAACATGTAAGTATATACACAATGTGTCATGCCTTGTAGTAATATTAAATCGGGATGGCAAGCAGACACTGGTTAACAAGAAATGGGCCCACCTACCAGGTAAGCCTGGATACCATTCTCTTCTTAATTCTCCTAGTAGGAGCCTTCAACCTTAGCGGCACACATGGCTAGTGAAAGGACATGTACTTCGCAATTCTGTGCCCACTCTCACGTGGAGCTACTGAACATCTGAAATGCGGCCACTCACTGAAATACTGTCTTAGATACAGTGGGTTAAAGATGTTGGGTCAATTTCATCTGTTTCTTTTCCCTTTTTAATAAGGTCCTTAGGGAACTATCTATTACATATGTGGCTCACATTTTAGAAGAAACCACTAAGCTAAGAACTATCACCCAGCCTTCCCTGCGCTAGGGTATGGGCATTCCGTGCAGTTTAGGCTACAGAGATGGGAGCAGGAGTTATGCCTACCGTGTCATTCAGGCTCCTCAAAGGAGGAAGTGTGGCCTCTCTAACTTCTTTCCCTGTTCCTGGTGGTTGGAAACAGATGAGTGATAGCGAGCCAGCTACAGTCATGCCAAAGAAAATAATGCCCCACAGATGATGGAGCAGCAAGACAGAAGGAACACAGTTCCTAAGTAACCTTGGAGTGAGCCACCCATCTCTCCAGCTCAGACTTTTACAGAAAAGAAATTCTTCTCTCATTTAAGCCTCTGTTTAAGTCTCTTTAAAGTTACCTTAACTATACTCTAAGCTAAAACAGGAAGATCTAAGAGGCTTCCTAAAGGGACGGATACCTGTAAAGACACCTTCCAGAACAGGAGTTCACCAAGGAAAGGACATTAAGAATACTGGTCAGGAGGACCAAGAGCAAGAAAGGGGTGCAGGGCTGAAAAGACAAGAGTCAAGGCAGAGGTGCAAGAGTCAGCAGGTGATGCCTGTGAGCTCTCAAAGCAAAGCACCAACTTAGAGGGAGCACTGCGTGAAGGAGGGGCAGCCCTGAAGGGTGAGGCAGGAAAGACTGGGCAAGTACTGGAAAGCCCTGAATGGTGGAGGGTGAACTCAAATTTTTTTTCACGTAGGAATGGGGAGCTACTGAAGATCCTACCCAAGGAGGGTACAATTCAACTCTGCTTTCAGATTAATCATTCTGGTGGCGGTGCAGAAAGCACATTTTTGGGAGACCACATCTAAAGCAGGTAATATAGTAGCAATTCAGGTAAAAAAAAAATAGTAACAAGATCTAAACTGCAGCAATAGCAGTGAGGAGAGGACGTGACAGTATTAAGGCTATTTAAAAAGTCAAGTCACCCTAAGGAATAAAAAAGGGTAAACACCGAAAGCAGAGTCCCCAGCTTCTGGGTTAGAGGAAGGGACCATTCAGGGGGCAGTAGCAAAGGGACAGGCTCAGTCTCAGACACACCAAATGTGAGAGGTCGGCGTTTATGCCAATTCACATCTTTAACAGATGCCCCCTGCCTAGTTCTCAAAGATGGTACCAGAATTAAGGATGTAGATGATGTAGATACCCAGGATCCACAGGGGATGGTAAGTGCCAGCAGGAAGGGGGGGGGGGGTTGTCAATCATAAGTCACAGGAATGGAAGACACTGCTTAAATTCTCCAAGCTCTTTTCAGAAAAATAAGCAAGGAAACCAAAGTACACAGGTATTTGTGGGCAAATGGAAAATAAAGAAGAATCGAAGCTTTTATAAGAATTGAAAGCATATCTTTTTTTTAAAGGTTTTATTATTTATTTGACACAGAAAGAGATCACAAGTAGGCAGAGAAGCAGGCTCCCTGCTGAGCAGAGAGCCCGATGTGGAGCTTGATCCCAGGACCCTGAGATCATGACCTGAGCCGAAGGCAGAGGCTTAACCCACTGAGCCACCCAGGCACCCCTGAAAGCATATCTTTTATTCAAAATGTCTCCTAACCTCTATATTATTTGTTAGTCATAACATATCTCAAATGACTTGGAATATATTCTTTCTAATCCATTATTATATTTTCTGAGGATCACATGAATATATTACAATTCTAAGTTTTGTTCAAAATTAAGTCAAAATGAGATTGGAATTCTTAAAAATTCCCTTCTCTACTATAAACCACAAGAGTGTTTTCTGCCAAACTTGCATATTCTTTTTCTCTACTTTCTTTACTTTTTTTTCTTTAGCAAACAACCAGAGAAGAAATTCTGTCACTTCCTAGTTTTGACAAATGCTGGTTACTGGGAGTCCCAGCAACCTAGTTAATTAAGGAAACACGGCCTGGATCAAGTCTCAGCTTCAAAATGCAAAAATCTGACCCACAGTAGACAGAGAGGCAGCCAGAGAGAGAGAGAGGGAAGCAGGCTCCCTGCTGAGCAGAGAGCCAGATGCGGGACTCGATCCCAGGACCCTGAGATCATGACCTGAGCTGAAGGCAGCGGCTTAACCCACTGAGCCACCAGGGCACCCTGCATTTCCATATCTATATAAACTTCAAATTAGCACATTTTAATGACGTGCTCTTTAATTTTCATACTGAATACAATTTCAGTTTATTAGGACAACTCCCATTTATTCAGTTGGTCCCTAACACAAGCTGTACAAGTCTCAATAGTAGGTTAGAAAAGATATGGTGTCATTCAAACTCACTTCAGGTTTAGTTTGTGTGTCTGATATCTGAAGTACTGTTTAATAGTGTACATAAACAGTGGGTTTGACATAAGCAATGATAGCACAGTGATGGTATAGACCAAGAAACGAAACGTGAGATACTTGAATTCTGTCCTATTACATGACCAAGTGGAGTTTGCTTAAAATGTAAAGCAGTGACTGGAGAAAAGGGAACTTCTTCGTGCACTGCTGGTGGGAATGCAAACTGGTGGAGCCATTGTGGAAAACAGTAAGGAGGTTTCTCAAAAAAATGAGAAATAGAATTACCATATTATCTACTAATTCCACTACTAGGTATTTACCTAGAGTATGAAAACACTAATTTGAAAATATACATAATCCCCAATGTTTATTGCAGCATTACTTATAAGAACCATATTATGGGAGCAGCCTAAGTGTCATTCAGTGGTGCTTACACATGCACACACACACACATACACACACAAACACACAGAGGAATCTTAGCCATAAAAAAGAATGAAATCTTGCCATTTACAACAACATGGATAACCCAGAGGGTATAATGCTAATAAGTAAAATGAGTCAGTAGGAGACCAGCAAATACCATATGATTGCATGCATATGTGGAATTTAAGAAATAAAACAAATGAATAAAGGGAAAAAAAAAACAGAAAGGAAACTCCTAAATATAGAGAACAAACTGATGGTTACCAGAGGGGAGCAGTGGGTGGGGGATGGGTGAAATAGGCAAAGGGGATTAAAGAGTAAACTTACTGTGCTGAGCTCTGCATAATGTATAGAATTGTTGAATCACTATTTTGTATGCCTGAAACTAATATAACACTGCATTATTTATACTGACATTTTTAAAAAATCTGAATAGATAAAATGTAAAGCACTGAAGGAATTTAATCCTGTTTCATAAGTGAACATGTTATACTTGCACTCTTGAACTTGAATAATTTTCAAATTGAAATTCCATTTTTTATATTGTTTTGAATCTGAGAAATGAATTTAGGAAAAAAGTTAGAATTAGTACAGTTTAGTAGTTGACGTCTTTGGATCTTTGGAAGGCATTAAAAGTTTTGTTGACATTTGCTTTATTTTTACTGGCATGGTTATATATTTGTAGTTCAATAAAGGAAGATTTTCCTGATGTTTCTTGGCATTATGCATTTTCTTTCCTTCTTCTTTTTTTTTTTTTTAAGATTTTATTTATTTATGTATTTGGCAGAGATCACAAGTAGTCAGAGAGGCAGGCAGGGAGAGAGGAGGAAGCAGGCTCCCCGCCCAGCAGAGAGCCTGACGCAGGACTCCATCCCAGGACTCTGAGATCATGACCTGAGCCTAAGGCAGAGGCTTAATCCACTGAACCACCCAGGTGCACCACATTATGCATTTTCAAAAAGATTATTATTACTAAAACAACTGTCCTGTGGAAGAGGGGTTAGGTCATCCCTGCCTGGGGTCGCTCTTAAGTGCTGCTCTTGTGTCTTCCCGTCAGGCATTACTGCAAAGGTAGTGAGAATCTAGGTTGTAGATGAGCCTGGAAGCTAGTGGACTCTGAGTAGGCTGACATGGAATTCTTCCTATGGCCTCTTGGCTTGCTCCCTGTGATGGTTCAGGCTTCACCATTTCCCTGGATTACTGTAACGGCTTCCCCTCTCTGCATCTTCTCATCTCCTGCCACTGCCACCATTTAGCCACTCTGCTCCCAGGGCACATTTACTGAAATACCAACCTGAGCATGTCTGTTCTCTGCTTAGAATCTGTCACTTGTTCCTCCTGATTGTCCGTCTACATGATGCTTCCTGGGCTGGCTCTTGTTTTCCTCTTTGGCCTTCGGTTCTGTCAGACAGCTCCCTGAGAGCTCCATGAACAAACCCTGATGCTTGCTTCTCTGCCTTTGTGTCTCCTCTTCCCTCTGTAAACCATCCCTTTCCACTTCACTCCCCGTACTCTCTGCAAAAACCTGGCTATCTTCTGTTCTTTAAAAAAAATAATAATAATTTATTGGGGCGCTTGGATGGCTCAGTGGGTTAAAGCCTCTGTCTTCGGCTCGGGTTGTGATCTTGGGGTCCTGGGATCGAGTCCTGCGTTGGGTTCTCTGCTGCCTCCCCCTCTCTCTCTGCCTGCCTCTCTGCCTGCTTGTGATTTCTGTCAAATAAATAAATAAAATCTTTTTTAAAAAAATGATATGGAAATGCAACAGTAACTGTAGCAATTATTTAGAACTTAGACCAACAGAAGAATTTTGGTGGCAAGTAAAATTAACAGCTACTGTGAACCAATAGTGACAGCAAAATCCAGACTGACTAAAACCATTTCTAACAGTGTTTCCTTTCAGAAAATATGCCCTTATCTGCACTCTGGCACATTGGGGAAAGGGAGTGACCAGAGCCCACCCTTGGGAAGCCAATGGAAACTGAAGAGGCCCAAGGGGACAGAATCAAGGTCAATGAAGACCAAGTGCAAAGTGATCCAGAATACAAAGTAGAGAAATCTTGGGGAGTGCCTAAATGAGCAGTCACCAAGTTCAAAAATTCTTCAAAATGTAAACAGCCTCCTGGAATGCATAAAAAAATGCTGGGAACAGTACAGGTACTGACGTCAGAATTCTGTGCCTAGTCTGCAGCATTTCCTCTAAAAAATAAGAGGTCATAACTGACCAACCAGTGACTTATTAGCCTCTTCCTCCTGGAAATATTTAAGATGTCAAGCTATATAAATCAAATCAAACACAGCCAAGTGTCTTACGTAGGTTGTAGTAAGTGTAAAAGATAAGGCATTTCATGTCACTATCAAGACAAATGTGAAGATACGGAGGCAGGAAGAACTTTCGATCAGTTGATTAGAGCATAATCTATTATATGTGAGCAAGATGAATTTCCCCTCCTCACCTATTAGACATACCATGGCAAAGCTAGGAGAGAAAGGAGTCCTACAGACCATAGATCAATAAGCTGCTGGACCTAGAAAGCACTGCTTAAGTTTTCCTTAGTTTTCTCATCTGTAAAACCGATGGTGAGGTTGTTCGAGGAATTAAAACATTCACAAAGCTGTAAGCACAGTGCCAAAGGGAAAGCAATTAATAGTTACCATCTTCATTGTTGATAGCAACTCCAGAATTCCAAACTGAATTAAACACCTGACACACCCTGTAACAGGGCTACAGGAACTGCTCAGATGGTTGAATAAACCGTATAAGCCTCATTTTTCCAATCGCACAACACATTTACACAGGGGCTCTATTTCCTATGGCAATCACAGGCTGATTAGAAGTTCCCATCTTCTACAAACGTAGTGATCCGAAGGGGCACGTGCACCCGAATGTTTATAGCAGCAATGTCTACAATAGCCAAGCTATGGAAAGAGCCTAGATGTCCATCAACAGATGAATGGATAAAGAAGATGTGGCATATATACACGATGGAATACTATGCAGCCATCAAAAGAAATGAAATCTTGCCATTTGCGACGACGTGGATGGAACTAGAGGGTATCATGCTTAGTGAAATAAGTCAATCGGAGAAAGACAACTATCATATGATCTCCCTGATATGAGGAAGTGGAGATGCAACATGGGGGACTAGGGGGGTAGAAAAAGAAGAAAAGAAACAAGATGGGATTGGGAGGGAGACAAACCATAAGTGACTCTTAATCTCACAAAACAAAC